>JAVJIF010012160.1:0-141846 GCA_038442645.1 Agave tequilana | reverse complement strand
ATACCCTGTTTATTACCCATGTTCCATTCCATCAGTCTTCTGCTCCTATTTATCATACATGAGTACTTCCTGTTTGATATCACTTGTCTTATATTTACTTGCTCCTGCATGCCTATGGTCACGACACGGCTTTCAATGCATGATTATGATTCAGTTTTATCGATACACGTGTGATTATCTTTGCACGCCATCTGGCTTTCGTATCACCACTCGCCTGGGGAGTTCTATCTGACTCCCTTGGATCCTCATGTCCAGGTCTTGGAGCTTGGAGCGTGTGGATTCCCCCAGTTGTTGATCAGAGTGGCGCAGCTGAAGCATGGATCCCCAGCAGACCGTCTGGAGCCTTATCCTTCCAGGCCCCCTGTGCGCCTCTCGAGTTTCCTTTTGTAAACTCGTGAGTGCCTTTATACTGTTCATTCTTGTACATCCCTTGTATTCTCGCATTTGCGCCTATCGGTGATGTAATATTATGTAATATTTGTCACATCTGGTGATAACTTTGTAATTGTACTCATATGTTGGAATGTATAATGCACTGCGTGCTTCCATACTCTGATTCTTGCCTGTACTGATGCTTAGCGTATATACGTAAGGGTATTTCTGACCTGCGTATATATGTCGCAGTAACGTCTCGTACCCGCCGGATCGGGGCGTACAGTAGCAGTATACCCCCAGTGGTGTCCTGAAAGAGGTATGTTTTTCGTCGTCAGGATACATTTTGATTTGATTATATCCTGAAGACCCATCCATGAAGGACATTCGCTCGAATCCACATGTATTATCAATAATGACATCTGTGATTGGCAGTGGGAATTCGTCCTTGGGACAGCCTCGTTTAGATCACGAAAATCAATGCAGATCCGGATCTTTCCGTTCTTTTTAGCAACGGGGACGATGTTGGCTACCCAATCAGAATGTTGTTCTTCCCTAATGAAACCAGAGTCTATAAGCTTTCTGACTTCTGATTGAATTGCCTCCATTACTTCTGGACGGAACCGTCGCTGTTGTTGTTTGATCGGCTTTACATCCGTATAATGTTGAGGCGATGCATAGCAACTCGAGGATCATGTCCAGGCATGTCTCGTAATTCCAGGCAAAGACATCTATGTATTCTTGTATAAGAGATATTAGATCCTCTTTCTCAGAAGGTGACATGCCTTCGCTTATAAAGATGGGCTTAGGATTAGCCTCATCTCCCAGATTGATCTGAACAACCTTATCTTCTGTGGGTGGCTCGCGCTGTTCAAAGCGAGTATCCCAAAGAGCATTTAAGTGCTTGATCCAAGGATCTGTATCGGACTGGATCATTTCTTCATCTCCGTCTTCCAGGTGGCTTATTGAAACCATATTTACTGAAAGTTATTCGAAGATGTTGCCGACACTAATATCTGACTCCCACGATGACGTGCCCGATGAATAATTGTGGTATAATGACTCTTCAGAGTCAGAGGCTGATGGAATTGGGGTTCACACATAGCCCAATCCCCTGCGAGTCTGATGATAATAATCAGGGGTTTTCCCTTTTGGCACAAAAGATCGGAGTAGTGTTCTCCTTCCTTTGCCAAAATTCAACCCTAGACCGTTTGTCAGATCATACCCATGCTTTCCATCATTCTGAGTGCATTTGGCTCATAATGACCGAACTGAGGGTCCTCGCCTTCTGATTCTTCAAGGGGCATTGATTCAGACTTAATCCGCCTGAAAAGAATTAGTTTTTGGCCTTTCTGTCTTGCTGGAACCATGAATACTGATTCCTGCACATCACCGGCGTCTTGGTACGTTTCGAAGGACAACTTCACTGGTACATACAATGATGTCAAAGCATCTATTGCTGACCAGAGGTCATCATCCACTTCGGTACTAGTGTTTGACGGCACTGAATCAGAAGCGAACACAGAGAAATAAGCCAAATCTAATTCTTCATTAATATACCATCTGCCTACATCATCGGCGATGTTATCAACATCGAGCTTATTAGTGCTCGTTACAAGTGGATCTAGTTCCCACATGCACTCTTCTTTTTTCAGCTCGGTGTCGGCTTCATTACCAGAGTCTGGCTCCTCTGGTTGTGGGATTTCGTTTGTTTCCACAGAGTCCAGATACAGGAGAGAATCTGTGAAATAATTCTCGACTCCTTGAACGGATGCCTTTCGGCAATCAACTTCGCACCTTTCCACTCCCGTCGATGTATTTCATGACTTGGTGGAGAGTGGAGGGAATGATAGAATTACGATGAATCCATGGTCGCCCCAGCAACAGATTGTAGGAAGTGTCGGCATCGATCACGTAGCATGTCACTTCCGACTTTAGGTCCCCGATCTGGCATTTGAGCTTGATCTTCCCCATTAGACGGGTACCATTGGCATTGAACCCATAAATGGTAGTCTGGGTAGCGCTCAAACGGTGAGTAGGAACCCCTAGATGTTGCATGACCCGGCAAGGCATAATGCTTAATGCGGACCCGGGATCCACCTGAATGCGACTTACTTCAGATGAACCAATATACTCTGTGAAGTACAGGGTCGATCATGTTTCCCTTTGACCTGCATATCATCTGCTGTGAAGGTGATGCAAGGAGCATTTTGGGAGGTATGGAGGCAATCCTCTACATCTCCTCCTGTGGCCGAATCAGCACCTGGGTCATGAATACCTCAGCATTAGCTAGGGCCTCTTGCAAAGCTTTTCTGGTTGACTTTGATAGCCTGAGGAGCTCATAAAGAGTAATTCGGGCAGGAATATTGGCCAGTTGAGTAAGGACATCAAAGCGATAAGGTGTTGTGGATCCTTCCGCAATGTCTTTCGAGAGAACTTTGAAAAACCGAAGCTCTTTCTGTCTCTCCACGGGTTGTTTTGTGGAGGGCTTGGCTGACTCTGTAGCGGGTTTTGGAGGAGTTGCCGCTATTTTGTCATACTTTTTCAGATAAGACTGGCCCGAATGAGTTCCTGCCACAAGTTGGTTGGGTTCTGTGGCCAGAGCTATCGTTTCCTCTTCTGAATCAGTCAGCGAGGGAACATCAGTTTTCGCTTCCCGAGAAGAAGCATATACCACATTACAGGATGAAGCTCTAGCTTTGCCTTTGGACTTTCTGTTGGTCATAGTGGTCCATTGTTGGCCGTCCACAAGGTCAGGATGAACCCATATGACTTCTCCCCGAGGTGTGGGAACAGGTACAAGACCCTTCTCTTGCTGGTGGTGAGGGTCTACATTAACCATTCTTAACTCTCCCTTTGGGACAGGGACCACTCCAGAGGGTGTTGGAGGTTGTCTTTCAAACTGGAGAAATGATGTCATATTGGCTGTCACCTTCTTCTGTTCTAGACGGAGTTTTAATACCTCTGCGTCAATCAGAGCCTGAAGGATGTCCTTGAAGACATAACAGCTCTTGGTGGGGTGTCCCAGCATCCTGTGATACAAGCAGTAGTTGGACTATCGGTTTTATCGACTTCTTTAGGGCGTCTAGCTTCAGGAAGTTTCAGTCTGTTGCTCTTGTTAAGTAACTTGAAGAGCGAGTCGATATGTTCGTCCTTGAAGGAATACTGCTTGCTGGCGCATGGTTGGCTTGAAGAGCCACTTCCCTTAACCGGTTGAGGTTTGACGGGGGATTTGGTCTCTGTCGCCAGGTTATCCTTCCTTTTCACTTGGAGGGATGTATCCGGCGCACGCCTTGTTGATCTTTCACGTCTGGGTTTGTTTTCTTCTGCCCTGACCCGGGCGACAATTTCTTCAGCCTGTTCACCTTGTTGGATCAATTGTTTCCAGATGCGGCTTTCGGCAACTCCTATTTGGGCGAGGAGCGAAGTTTGTAGATTGTGGCGGTATGTTTCCACCAGGGTGACCTGGGTCATACCACTTGGACATCGGGTGCTACATTCTGAAATCTTTCTACAAATGATTTGACAGATTCCCCCTTTCGCTGCTTGGTGGCCAAAAGAGTTGGCATGGTGACCTCCGAGTCATCTTCAAAGAAGCGCGTTAGGAAGAGCTTCTCCAAGTCGCCTCAATTCTTGATGGAGCCCTCTGGGAGCTTCATGAACCATTCAAAGGCAAGCCCTTTTAGGGTGCCAATGAACAAGCGTGCCAGAATGGCATCATTATCTACCACATTCCCTATTTGAGACTTAAAGTAGTAGATATGTTGGTTCGGTGAACCTTTCCCATCAAATGCTTGGAGGGTCGGAGCCTTGAACTTGGGAGGGTATGGAACAAGGTCCCACTCGGTCGGATATGGCCGAACCACTCCTGCTTCTTGCAGGCCTTTCCGATTGGTAAGGGCCTCAAGACGTTTCTCCAACTGATTCATTTTTCTAGAATGAACGTTTCCTTGGCCTCGGTCATCTTTTTCTTGCGACGAGAATTTAGACGAACCAGAAGTAGGCTGCTCTTTCTCCTCTATATGTACAGAAGATGAGCTTTCTCTCTCTTTTCGTTTGCCTTTAGACTTCTTAGAAGAGGCTTTGTAGGTTGATTTCCTCTTGTCTTCAAGCAACTGTGCGAGCATCTGCTTGAGGGAGACGATAGATTCTTGCTGAGCACGAATCATCTCGAATTGTTCCTTCTGGACCTGGGCTTGCTGCTCCAAGCGCCTAGCTGTCTCCTCAGGAGTGCTTGTCATATATATAAAGGCTCCTTCTCTATAGAAGAGTTTGAAGCCTGTGACTCTGCAATAGCGGAATGCGAGTCATTTATCTCAATGCCCCGAGCCAGGCCATTGTAGTTAATCGGGGGATCGCCCCAGTCCGGGTGCGAGTGTGTCGGTACACTCCTTCCGGTTCTGTGTCAGACTCATCATCAGAGATAACCGCATGTTGCTTTTCCCTACTCCTGCTCGTCATATTTGCAGTGAGCTCAGGATATTCAGCATCAGAGAAAATCCTCCTCCTGTGGGAACGATTTCTTTTAGCTGATCGGGAAATCAGGGTCAGCTGTCTGGCTAGAGACTGCTAGTTTGCACCTGGACTGCAACGACATTCAGAGAGCATTGTGATGAGCCGTTGGCAGCAACATGACAAAGTGATTCGATTAGCACTTCTCTTCCTTGTCAAATAATCCCTTAGATCCGTGGGAGGGGGATCAAAGGGACTGGCCTCGCAATGCTGAGGGCGGGAGGCATCCTTGCTTTGCACGGGTGAGCTGCAAGGTTCTGAGACGCAGTTCTTGCGTCGTGGCCTCGAAATGCGAGTCTGGCGTCTCTGCTGATAAGAGACGCACTTTCGCGCTGCTGATTATCGCGTCTGAACAGAGACGCTTGAGGAATGCAGGGCTGCTGGGCCCCGCGTCTAGAGGCGCGTGCCTCTTATGCTTGACAAGGTGCGCGAGCTTCGCATTGGCGACTGGGGAATGAGGCTTTAGAAGAGCCAACCTGGTGAACCTCACGTTTGGGGTGCCAAACGTGGACTTCACTTGTCAGATGTGGTGCAGAAGGGACGCTGGTCTGAACCTTGCGTTCTACTTCTGTTGGACAATCAGTTGTTCTAACTTGTAGTTGACACGCACGCCTCCTCTGCTGTCGTTCAGCGTTCCAGTTGCATCGTGGAGGTTGAAGGAAGCCCCCGACGACCTGGTGCTGAGGAAGAGGATGGACTCGCGGGACACCGGAAAGGTTGACCACGCGGGTCTCCTTAGAGACGTTGGTGCGGGCATTACGCCTGACGCGTTTAGCCACGACCTCCTTCACAGGAGCCGCGTCTGAGAGAATCTCAGAGCGAATTTCGGGGCAAATCCCCATAGAGACCCTGCGGTAGGCTCGGGCCTTTGGGCTCTTGGAGCCGGAAGAGAGGAACTTCATACTTTGCTTGGTCAAATTCTACGATGAGTGATTCAACCGTTTTCCCTTGTAGATGACATCACCTTGCGCCACCACTTGCTCGTCAGTAACGAAAGTAGTCCCCAGCGGAGTCGCCATCTTTTGTTTGGTGGAGGAAAAATTGAAGATCGGGATGTAAATTCTTTATTTGATAGTAAAGAAAGTTACAACGGATCAATAATCCTCTTACAAGAGAGGGAAGATGTTGAAACTTGAATCTCCCCTTTGTTTAATGCTGGTTCTTCAGGTGGCGATGGAAAGTGAACCTTATTTTTCGTTGACCGGGTGAACATCAAGAACTTTTGGGGATCTTCTCTTTGGGTGGCAGACGGAGTGACACAGCTCCGGTCGACCAAGAATCTCCAAGAGATTATAAGCAAGCTCAACTTGTACGCAGCAAGTTGTTTGAAGAGCTAGACTCTCTTTCTTTTTTTTTGGTGGAAGTCTCGGAGTTTGTATAGCTCACGAGCCAAGTTCCTCTTTTAAGAGTCTTTTTGAATCGACCGACGACCCCTTCACAATAGCAAGAGGGTTTATTTATAGAGGTTCCAGAGGTGAACGTGCCCCCTAAAAACGCTCCATAATAGGGTTAACTTCTTGTTATGTGGGCCGTGATTGACCCCATAATAAGGGCAGTTACAACTGAGACGCGTGTCTCGACTCTCGCGTCTTGGTGCTGTAGTGACGCGGGTTTCGACCCTTGCGCCTTGGCATTATGGAGACGCGGGTTTCGACCCTTGCGCTTTGATGTTGTAGAGACGCGAGTTTGACCCTCGCGCCTTGATGCCGTAGAGACGCTGAGACGCGGGTTTAGATCCTCGCGTCTTGACGCTGTGGTGATGGCCATAATTAGTCCTGCGTCTGGAGCTTAGAACTCTGCTTTTTGGTGACTTGTCTTTTAGTAATTTTTAGATAGCCTACAGAGGTACACTTGGGCTTGACAACCAGTCCACTGCTGAATCCACGATCTGGTCTAGATTAAAATCCTCAGACTCTAGATCAAACTCTGCCTCTGTTTCTATCTTCATGCTTTCCTCATGCTCACTGGTCAGATTTTCAATAGAATTGACCTCAAAAGTCTGATCATTGATATCCCTAGGTTGTCTTCCAAGATTGAAGATATAGACTTCCTTTGTCAAGTCTCCAAAGGTCAATCGCATGGACCTGTTCCTAAAGTTGATTCTGGCATTGGCTGTAGCAAGGAATGGGCACCCTAAGATGACTGGAGTTTAAGACCGCAGATTTGACGCAAGTTGGGTCTAAAGCACAATGAAATCAATGGGGTAGATGAAATCCCAGACCCGGATAAGGACATCTGTGATTTCTCCGTTGGGGACTTTCACAGGTCGGTCAGCTAACTAAATGGTGACTCGAGTTGGGCTCAGCTTGTCCAACCCAAGTTACTGGTATACTGAGAGAGGTAGCAAGTTGATACTTGCTCCCAGGTCAAGGAGTGCTCTGCTAATTTCTGTTTGTCCTATGGTGCATGAAATTGTGGGACATCCACGGTCTTTGTACTTCACCGGAATGGGACCAGATAGAATTTCACTTATATTGGTTACCAAGAATACTTTCTTGGGCACATTTGTCTCTCTTATTTGTACATATATCCTTAAGAAATTTAGCATAGGCTGGGACTTGTTGGATAGCGTCAAGAAGAGACACACTCAGTTTGACCTAGTTAAACATCTCAAGTATCTTCTCCATGTGCATATTCTTGTTATTGTTCCTAAGCCTATTGGGAAAGGGTGCTACAGGCTTATGAACTTGTTCAGCAACTTTGTCCTCGTCAGCTGTTTGTGGAGCAGATTGGGAGAAACTAGCAGAGGTGGAGGCTGGAGTAGGTTCAATGTGGACAGGATTTTTTTGTTGGTAGACCTGGTTGTCCACCTTCTTTCCAGATCAAAGTGTGTGATTAGATTGCACTGGTTGATTGAAGGATCCTGAATTTCCTACACTTGATTGGAGTTTTTAGGGTTAACTAGCGGCTGATTAGATAAAGTACCCTTTGGTCTTTCACTTAGAGAACTAGCTAATTGGCTCATCTGCATTTCTAATCTCGATATGGCCGGTGAATAGTTGTTCAGCGTTTGTCCCTGATTTTGCATGAAAGCGGATTGGGACTTCATAAAAGCTTCCATGCTCTCCTCCAATTTACTGAATTTCTTTCCATTGGTGAACTTTGGGAGGAGGAAGATGGTGCTTGACTGGAAAATTTTGGTGGAGGACTGGGATGATGAAATTGTTGGAGAAATTAGGCCTGGGAGGATTGTTCTGGGGCTAAGAGAAATTTGGGTGATTCCTCCAACCGGGATTGTATGTTTGTGAGTAAGGATTATGCTGCGGCTGTGAGTAGGCCGCATTCAAGTGTTCCGGTGGCACTTGCTGGGTATGAAAAACAGGACACTCTTCAAAGACAAGGTTCGGTGCCTAACAGTATGAACAACCCATATTGTGAATTGGTGGTGGGTTGATTGGTTGACATTGGCTGGCTCTTTTATTTTTAGAGCCTCTATTCTCCTCAATAGGGTTGCAATCTTAGTTTCTGCAGCTATGGATGATTCTAGAGATAGGAGCCCTCCTCTTGAAGCTATAGATTGTGAATTCCTTAGTTTTTTTGAGGCTGGCTCCCATTGCAGGGTTTTCTCAGTTAAATCCATTCTAGGATTTTCTCAGCTAAATCCATTACAGTTTCTCAGTTAAATCCTCAAATAAATCCCAACCCTGATTCTCATCCTTTTATAAGAACCCTCCCTGACACATTGTTTCTAACAGGATTTTCGTTTAATAATCTAAACCATCATAGAGAATCTGGCACTGATGCCATTTCTCCATACCGTGATGAGGGCACTGAGCTAGGAGATCTTTGAATCGCTCAAAGTATCTGCAAAATGGCTCGCTCGGTTCTTGCCTGAACTGCATGATATTCTTTCTAATAAGGACAGTTTTGTGAATTGGGTAGAATTTCTTCAAGAAGGCCTTGACGAAATCATCCTATGTTGTAACTGAATCTGTCGCCAAACTGTACAACCATTTTTTAGCTAGGTCCTTAGGAAAAGGGGATGAAACGTAACCTAACGGCATCGTCTCTTAGCTGAGGAATACGCATCATGAAGTCACTTCTTCAAATTCCCTAACAAATAAGTATGCATCTCCGATTCTAAACCATGAACTTTGAGACAGTGTTAATGAATTGAGGCTTTAATTCAAGATTATTTCCATTTGCCTCAGGTTGTTTTATATAAGATGGCAATGAGGTTCTGATCGGGTAAAACCTATCCTGAAGTGACGCCATCACCGATTCTGGATGCAAGGGTAGAGAAGTGTTTCTGGTTAATCTTGAAGTTACAGGATCTCTCACCCACTCTTGTATGTAGCACACCACAAACAACGTAAAGATAACAAACAATTGAAAAGAATAAAATAAACAAACAAAAGAAAGAAAAACAACCACAAAGCCTAAGTCTAAGGTACCTGGACCTAGACGACTCCTAACAGGTCGATTCTCCGGGGGAGGTTGTTGTAGGAGCTCGACTATAATCTCATCGGCCAGGAAAGGGTAAAACTCGGTGGGAGGTGTCCGGACGTGAGACACAAGCCTTAATTGTGCCAAAACACGGAGCTTTTGAGGCTTTGCCTCTCAATCCTCTTTCCTTAGACACCGATTTTACAGGAGCATAGTTCTTGCTATTTTCACCCTCAGTTAATCTCTTAGTGAGTCTGAGATCCTCGGGGACAACGTCTATCAATTTTTAGTTAAGGCTTGGGACAGTGTGAGTGCACTTGGAGATGGTTTTTGGGCTAAAAAAGGGTAAATGAAATCCCCACCTTATCTTGTTTATTTGAGATTTTGCCCTTAATGTCAATTGTGCAAGTGTACAGTTTATTACAACAAGATAACACTCAAAGCGATAAATCACTTCAAACATTGTCCTATTCTATATGAACGCACACGTACCTTTTCTCTGTCACTCTTCAACAGAAATTGAAATGAATTGAAATAGACACGTGCCCTAAATGCAAGAGTCTAATCCAAATTTCTATTAAATAACAAATGGATTTCTGTTGAGTTTATTACACATATATAAGGTGAAGCATTCAAGGAAACTAAAAATTTTTGAGAAAGCAATTTGAGCAATTTCGGCAACCCTACAGAAGAGTTTGTTAGTACTGTTGGCCCAAGGTTACAATCACCCGTTTTAGTATGTTTTGATGATTACAAAACATATTAGTTATTTGTACTAATATTGTTTATTGGTTGAGTGTGTTTCAGGGTTCTAATGAAACTAGAAGGTTTCTTCCCTAAAGGAAGGTGTTTTGACTCAAGTCACCTCAATTCGGGCTCAAGAATCAAGCTTGCAAGATCATATGGAGAAGCCCACTTGAAGCACTTGTAGTCCTTAGAACCAATGTAAGAAATAGTTTGTTAAAGTTTGAGGTTGTAGAATATTGGCTCTAGGATACACACACACATTTTTAAATACAAGTTTTTAGTCTTGGTATTTGTTTTCAAGTTCATGCCTTGATTCTTATACATGATTCCAAAAATCCTTACAAAGTCTATATCTTGTTTACACCATGTATAACTATCTTTTACAACATGAAACTTAACTACATATACCTACAAAATTATCTTCAAAAATTTCCAAGTTCAAAATTCCTTCTGATTTTCTGTTTCAGGCTAGACCAGCCGACCGGCTCGGTCGACCGCACCTGCACAGGACATGCACGGTTGTGCATGTCTGTCGGCCGACCGCCCGGGTCGACCGACTGTCTGCAGTTTGCTCTCGGGTTTTTTGGGTCGACCGCCCGGTCGACCGCCATCAGAAAACCTTGTTTCTGTTTTGAGGACGGTCGACCCGAGCGGTCGACCCGAGCCCAACGGCTACTGCCAGCTGGGCGGACGGCCGACCGGACGGGTCGACCGCCAAGCCTGCAGAGCCCCAACGGCTCTTTCCTCTTTGTGTATTTCTGAAATCTGTTTTTGTAATCTGTTTTGGCAGACTTTTTCTGAGTTGTTGGAGATCTTTTTCAGATCAAATAAGCTTAAAATAAATTTTTTTTAACCCTTTCCTCTCCCTATAAATAGAGGAGATAGGTCTCTTGCATTTCTCACCAAGAAAAATTTCTAGTTTACAAGTTTTCAAAAGAAAGAGAAAATCTCAAAGCTCTCAATTCTCTCTTGCATTCTTGGCTATTGTTTTTCAGTTGTGTTCTTAAGAAAGTTTCATTTACAACTGAGTTTGTTTTTCTCACTACAATTCTAGAGCCAAAATTCCCATCCTCATTCTATAAGGAAGTTGTAAAGAGAAAGTGTTTGTAAGAAGTTTGTGATCCTTTTGGTGATCACTTAGCTACTTGTTCCTGCTTCTTGTTCTTGTGGAGACACCTCTTCGGTAGAGGTTATAGTAAGTGTGGAGCTCGGTGCTCGGGTCTTTGGTAGACCGCTGTAATCATCCTCGGTGGATAGTGGAAACCCTTTACGGAGGTGAAGGCGGGGAGTAGAGCGGTGGCTCGAACCTCGAAATAAACATCTTGTGTTTGCGATTGCTTTGTGTCCATTTTGCTTTAAATTTCTCTTGCACTCTATTGCTTTCAATTACTTGCTTGAGATCTAGTTGTCTTTCCTTGTGTTATTGCCTCTAGTTTGTGATACTTGTGATATATCTTGTGTGCATTTCATCATTGCATATTATTCATTCTTTGTTCGTTCAATTCTCATACAACAAGGTTGCATTGCGCACCTCTAACCCATTCAAGGGGAATCAGGAGGAAGGAGTTCAGAACCCTTCACGGGGTATTCGGCTCTTAGTCTTGTTTTGAGAGATCGTTGCATCATTCATTCATCTTAGTTTTAAAAAGATTGTTAGATTAGCAATTACACCTATTCACCCCCCCTCTAGGTGTTTTTCATTTGGTATCAGAGCTTAGGTCTCTAGGCTCTTAGCTTAACAACCTTAGAGAGATCCTTTATTTGCTAATCACCACATTCATTTCATACTCTTTCACTTAGTAAACATGGCCGATAGTATTAAGACCCCCCAAAGTTTGATGGACTTAACTTTCCCATATGGAAGGTTAAGATGACCGTTTTCTTACAATCTCTAGGAAGTCGAGTTGCAAAGGCCGTAACCAAACCCTTTAGTGCTCCCACCGGTGATGAGTCCACTTGGTCCGAAATTGAGACCAAAGAATTTGATGCTAACTCTAGGGCACACTATGCATTACTCCAAGCACTTAATGATGATGATATTGCTAGAGTAATACATTGTAAATCCGCATTTGAAATTTGGTCACATTTGATTGTTACACATGAGGGGACCTCACAAGTGAAGAGGGCTAAGATAGACCTTCTTCGGTCCCAATATGAGAATTTTTCTATGAATGAAAATGAAATCATAGATGATATGGTTACTAGATTTACCAAGATTACTAATGGGCTTTCTTCTCTAGGTGATGGTATTGACAACGACCAAAGAGTAAGGAAGATCATCCGGGCTTTTCCTCCTTCATGGGAAGTAAAAGCAACTACCTTGAAGGAACTCAATGACAAGGAGGAGATGGAGCTTATAGGTCTCATTGGAACCTCAAAACCCATGAGATGGAGAGAAAAGCAAGGAAGAAATGGCTCCCTCCAAGAAGAAAGCCATAGCCTTCAAAAGTCAATCATCATACTCCGATGAAGATGATGAAGAAGAAGATGACGAAGAGCTCTCACTTCTTGTCAAGAATGTTCGGAGGATGTATAACAAGGCTAAGTTCCAAGGAAGAAGGAGATGGCAAGGAGGTAAAGAAGAAAGAAAGATAATTTGCTTCAATTGCCAAAGACCGGGTCACATTGTTGCGGAATGCCCGGATAAAGTGAAGCCCTCCACCTCAAAGAAGCCTCACAAGAAGAAAGCGTTAAAGGCTACATGGGATTCCGAGAGCGAATCCGAGGAGGAAGTTGACACCGCCAATATGTGCTTCATGGCAAATGAAGGCACAAGCAAGGTAACCCCTTCACTTCTTTTGATAATGAACTTTTCATGGATGAAATAGGAGAAGCATTTGTAGAATTATCACATAACTATGATTTTCTAAAGAAAAAGTATTTAAAAATGAAAAAGGAAAATGAGTCTCTTAATCATCAAGTTTTTACTCTTTCCAAAGAACAAGATGAATTACTTTCTACTCTTGTTTCCACCCAAAAGATTTTGACAATTATAAAATTTCTTGTAAAGGCAAGTTTCCACAAGTTAATGATAATGAGATTACCATGCTTAAAGAAAGAATAGATTCTTTAGGAGTAATTTGAAAAAGTGTGAATTTGATAAAAATAGACTTGAGGCTATGTTTCCTAAGAAACAAGCCCCTAAGAAACAATCTCATGTTCATGTTCATGTTCATACCACACAACCTTTACATCATGCCAAACCCCACAAACGTGCTCACACTTCACACACACACACATCATGCATTCATGTATGGTAAAGTGTTTTCATGTTCATATTGTGGCCGTAAAAGTCACTTAGTTAAGTTTTGTTATGATAGACTAAATGCATCTCGTCATAATGTTTGGGTTCGAAACACTAACTTTCAAGGACCCAAGAAAATTTGGGTACCAAAGTCAATGAATTTGTTCAATAATGTAGGTACTTTCCAAGGCCCAACGACGTAGAGGGTTGTGGTATCTTGATAGTGGTTGCTCAAGGCACATGACTTGGGACATCAACAACTTTGCAACCCTATCAAGATACCATGAAGGTGGCACCGTCACCTTCGGAGATGATGCCAAGAGTAAAATCATCGGTATTGGTAATGTTAAACTTTGTTCATCCCCTTTAATAGAAAATGTTGTTTTAGTTGATGGACTCAAGCATAATCTCTTGAGTATTAGTCAACTTTGTGATAAAGGTTTTGATGTTGTTTTTGATAACATAGCTTGTAGAGTTTTTGATAGACTATCTAACACATGTATATTTTCTGGTTTTCGTGATAGCAATATGTACATGATTAACTTGTCTAATATGTCTTGCAATATTACTTGTTTAAAAGCCCTCGATGATGACTCTTTGTTGTGGCATAGAAGATTAGGCCACATTTCTTTTGACCATATATCTAGGTTAAACACAAAGGAAATGGTGAAAGGTATTCCTTACTTGAATTTTGAAAAGGACCGGGTTTGTGACGCATGTCAACTTGGGAAACAAACCAAATCCTCTTTCAAGTCAATCAAGGATATCATGACATCACGTCCTTTGGAGTTGATACATATGGATTTATTTGGTCCTACTCAAACCAAAAGTCTAAGTGGGAATCGTTTTGCATTTGTTTTGGTTGATGATTTTTCGCGTTTTACATGGGTTTTCTTTTTAGAACACAAAAACCAAGCCTTTTCACATTTCAAGCCTTTAAGAAAAGAGTTGAAAGGAAAATGATTCTTCAATTTAAGAATAAGAAGTGATAGAGGTGGTGAATTCATTAACCTACCCTTTATCACTTTTTGTGAAGAACATGGAATTAAGCACGAACTATCTTGTCCTAGAACTCCACAACAAATCGAGTAGTTGAGCGGAAAAATCGGACATTACAAGAGATGGCTAGGACAATGATTAGTGAATATGGTCTCCCTCATTATCTATGGGCCGAGGCCGTTAATACATCATGCTATATATCAAATAGAGTTTTCTTATGCAAAAATACTTCAAAACATCCTTTGAGATTTATTATTCTAGAAAGCCAAATGTTTCATACTTTAAAGTTTTTGGATGCAAATGCTTTGTTTTAAATACAAAAGATAACTTAGGTAAATTTGATGCTAGATCTTATGAAGCAATTTTGTCGGATACTCAAATACTAGTAAAGCGTATAGAGTCTTCAACAAGTCATCTTTGACTATTGAAGAATCTATACATGTAAAATTTGAGGAATCTAATGTGTTTGTTAAGAATGTTGTAGAAATAGATTCTTTGCATGAAGACATGGAGAAAATCACTTTGAAGGATTCACCTACAATTGCAAGCATGCCAAAGGATGATGAAGGAAATGAAGCTAAAGAAAATGAGGCTCAAGGAAATGAAATTCAAGGAGATGATGTAGAGCCTACTCAACAACTTCCAAAGGATTGGAGATACAATCCACATCATCCCAAGGACCTTGTTATAGGTGAAGCATCTCAAGGGGTAACTACTCGTTCTCATCTTCATAATGTTTGTGGACACTATGCTTTCATTTCACATTTTGAACCCAAGAACGTTCGCGAAGCCGAGACCGACTCATATTGGTTGCTAGCCATGCAAGAGGAGCTCAATCAATTTGAGCGCAACCAAGTTTGGCATCTTGTTCCTTGGCCCCACGATAGACCAACAATTGGTACTAAGTGGATCTTTAAGAACAAGTTGGATGAGTCGGGTAACGTTGTTAGGAATAAGGCTAGATTAGTTGCCCAAGGTTATACTCAAATCGAAGGTGTTGATTTTGATGAAACCTTTGCACCCGTAGCACGGCTTGAAGCCATACGGATGACACTTGCATTTGCATCATATAAACATTTTAAGTTGTTTCAAATGGATGTTAAAAGTGCTTTCTTGAATGGTTTTATTGAAGAGGAGGTGTATGTTGAACAACCCCCCGGTTTGTTGATCCTACACATCCGGATTTTGTTTTCAAACTTGATAAGGCGCTTTATGGTTTAAAACAAGCCCCTAGGGCTTGGTATGAAAGGCTTTCTTCATTTCTAATTTCAAATGGTTTTAAGAAAGGTAAAATAGATACTACTTTGTTTACAAAACATGTTGAAAATGATATTCTTATTGTTCAAATTTATGTGGATGATATTATTTTTGGTTCTACTAATGAATCTCTTTGCCAAGCTTTTGAATCATGCATGAAGGAAGAATTTGAAATGTCTATGATGGGTGAGCTCAATTATTTCCTTGATCTCCAAATCAAGCAAAAGAAGGATGGGATCTTCATCAATCAAGCCAAGTACACAAAGAACTAATCAAGAGGTTCGGGCTTGAAGGAGCTAAAGTGAGGAAAACTCCCATGGCAACAACCACAAAGCTTGACAAGGATGAATAAGGTAAAAGTGTAGACATTAAGCTTTATCGTAGCATGATTGGTAGTATATTGTATTTAACGACTAGTAGGCCGGATATTATGTTTTGTGTATGTCTTTGTGCTCGTTTTCAATCATGTCCTAAGGAGTCTCATTTAGTAGCGGTAAAACGCATTATTAGATACCTTAAGGGCACAATTGAAATGGTTTGTGGTATCCGAGAACCAGACTATTTGATATGAAGAGTTTTTCGGATGCCGACTATGCGGGTTGTAGGGTAGATAGGAAGAGCACAAGTGGAACATGTCAATTCCTTGGTAATTGTCTTGTATCTTGGTCTTCCAAAAAGCAAAGTTCGGTAGCCCTTTCAACCGCCGAGGCGGAGTATACTGCAGCCGGAGCTTGTTGTGCACAAGTTCTTTGGATGAAACATACTCTCCTTGACTATGATTTGCATTTTGATAATATTAAAATATTTTGTGATAATACTAGTACAATTCATATGACAAAGAATGCAAATCAACATAGTAAAACTAAGCACATTGACATTAGATATCACTTTCTTAGGGATCATTACGAGATAGGTGATATTGATATTGATTATGTTTCTACCGATTTCAACTTGCCGATATTTTTACTAAACCATTAGATTATGCTAGATTCTCTTTTATTGTGGTGAGTTGAATGTTTGCATTATGGATTCTTAAAGATAAATTTCTTTTGTTTTGTTTGTTTTGTTTAACCCTTTTTGATGTATGACAAAAAGGGGGAGAAAAAGAATAAGTGTGTGTTATTTAAAAAGAATAAGTTAAGTTTTTAAAAGAATAAGTTTGTTATAATTGTGTTTTCAAAAACTATTGTGTTTTCAATGCTTTATGTTTCTTACTTCTCATTGTCATTCTTTATACATAGCATTGTTTGAGGGGAGCTTTCCAAAGCTCTTCTTCCATTTTTGTTTAAATAACTTATATGTTTTGTCATCATCAAAAGGGGGAGATTGTTGGCCCAAGGTTACAATCACCCATTTTAGTGTGTTTTGATGATTACAAAACATATTAGTTATTTGTACTAATATTGTTTATTGGTTGAGTGTGTTTCAGGGTTCTAATGAAACTAGAAGGTTTCTTCCCTAAAGGAAGGTGTTTTGACTCAAGTCACCTCAATTCGGGCTCAAGAATCAAGCTTGCAAGATCATATGGAGAAGCCCACTTGAAGCACTTGTAGTCCTTAGAACCAATGTAAGAAATAGTTTGTTAAAGTTTGAGGTTGTAGAATATTGGCTCTAGGATACACACACACATTTTCAAAATACGAGTTTTTAGTTTTAGTCTTTGTTTTCAAGTTCATGCCTTGATTCTTATACATGATTCCAAAAATCCTTACAAAGTCTATATCTTGTTTACACCATGTATAACTATCTTTTACAACATGAAACTTAACTACATATACCTACAAAATTATCTTCAAAAATTTCAAAGCTCAAAATTCCTTCTGATTTTCTGTTTCAGGCTAGACCGGCAGACAAGCCCGGTCGACCGGCACCTGCACAGGACATGCACGCTTGTGCATGTCTGTTGGCCGACCGCTCGGGTCGACCGACTGTCTGCAGTTTGCTCTCGGGTTTTCTGGGTCGACCGCCCGGTCGACCGCCTTTAGGAAACCTTGTTTCTGTTTTGAGGACGGTCGACCCGAGCCTAACGGCTACTGCCAGCTGGGCGGACGGCCGACCGGACGGGTCGACCGCCAAGCCTGCAGAGCCCCAACGGCTCTTTCCTCTTTTGTGTATTTCTGAAATCTGTTTTTGTAATCTATTTTGGCAGACTTTTTCTGAGTTGTTGGGGATCTTTTTCAGATCAAATAAGCTTAAAATAAATTGTTTTTAACCCTTTCCTCTCCCTATAAATAGAGGAGATAGGTCTCTTGCATTTCTCACCAAGAAAAATTCCTAGTTTACAAGTTTTCAAAAGAAAGAAAAAAATCTCAAAGCTCTCAATTCTCTCTTGCATTCTTAGCTATTGTTTTTCAGTTGTGTTCTCAAGAAAGTTTCATTTACAACTGAGTTTGTTTTTCTCACTACACTTCTAGAGCCAAAATTTCCATCCTCATTCTATAAGGAAGTTGTAAAGAGAAAGTGTTTGTAAGAAGTTTGTGATCCTTTTGGTGATCACTTAGCTACTTGTTCCTGCTTCTTGTTCTTGTGGAGACACCTCTTCGGTAGAGGTTATTGTAAGTGGTTGAGCCCGGTGCTCGGGTCTTTGGTAGACCGTTGTAATCGTCCTCGGTGGATAGTGGAAACCCTTCACGGAGGTGAAGGCGGGGAGTAGAGCGGTGGCTCGAACCTCGAAACAAACATCTTGTGTTTGCGATTGCTTTGTGTCCATTTTGCTTTAAATTTCTCTTACACTCTATTGCTTTCAATTACTTGCTTGAGATCTAGTTGTCTTTCCTTGTGTTATTGCCTCTAGTTTGTGATACTTGTGATATATCTTGTGTGCATTTCATCATTGCATATTATTCATTCTTTGTTCGTTCAATTCTCATACAACAAGGTTGCATTGCGCACCTCTAACCCATTCAGGGGAATCAGGAGGAAGGAGTTCAGAACCCTTCACGGGGTATTCGGCTCTTAGTCTTGTTTTGAGAGATCGTTGCATCATTCATTCATCTTAGTTTTTAAAAGATTGTTAGATTAGCAATTACACCTATTCACCCCCCCTAGGTGTTTTTCATTTGGTATCAGAGCTTAGGTCTCTAGGCTCTTAGCTTAACAACCTTAGAGAGATCCTTTATTTGCTAATCACCACATTCATTTCATACTCTTTCACTTAGTAAACATGGCCGATAGTATTAAGACCCCCCAAAGTTTGATGGACTTAACTTTCCCATATGGAAGGTTAAGATGACCGTTTTCTTACAATCTCTAGGAAGTCGAGTTGCAAAGGCCGTAACCAAACCTTTAGTGCTCCCACCGGTGATGAGTCCACTTGGTCCGAAATTGAGACCAAAGAATTTGATGCTAACTCTAGGGCACACTATGCATTACTCCAAGCACTTAATGATGATGATATTGCTAGAGTAATACATTGTAAATCCGCATTTGAAATTTGGTCACATTTTATTGTTACACATGAGGGGACCTCACAAGTGAAGAGGGCTAAGATAGACCTTCTTCGGTCCCAATATGAGAATTTTTCTATGAATGAAAATGAAACCATAGATGATATGGTTACTAGATTTACCAAGATTACTAATGGGCTTTCTTCTCTAGGTGATGGTATTGACAACGACCAAAGAGTAAGGAAGATCATCCGGGCTCTTCCTCCTTCATGGGAAGTAAAAGCAACTACCTTGAAGGAACTCAATGACAAGGAGGAGATGGAGCTTATAGGTCTCATTGGGAACCTCAAAACCCATGAGATGGAGAGAAAAGTAAGGGAAGAAATGGCTCCCTCCAAGAAGAAAGCCATAGCCTTCAAAAGTCAATCATCATACTCCGATGAAGATGATGAAGAAGAAGATGACGAAGAGCTCTCACTTCTTGTCAAGAATGTTCGGAGGATGTATAACAAGGCTAAGTTCCAAGGAAGAAGGAGATGGCAAGGAGGTAAAGAAGAAAGAAAGATAATTTGCTTCAATTGCCAAAGACCGGGTCACATTGTTGCGGAATGCCCGGATAAAGTGAAGCCCTCCACCTCAAAGAAGCCTCACAAGAAGAAAGCGTTAAAGGCTACATGGGATTCCGAGAGCGAATCCGAGGAGGAAGTTGACACCGCCAATATGTGCTTCATGGCAAATGAAGGCACAAGCAAGGTAACCCCTTCCACTTCTTTTGATAATGAACTTTCCATGGATGAAATAGGAGAAGCATTTGTAGAATTATCACATAACTATGATTTTCTAAAGAAAAAGTATTTAAAAATGAAAAAGGAAAATGAGTCTCTTAATCATCAAGTTTTTACTCTTTCCAAAGAACAAGATGAATTACTTTCTACTCTTGTTTCCACCAAAAAGATTTTGACAATTATAAAATTTCTTGTAAAGGCAAGTTTCCACAAGTTAATGATAATGAGATTATCATGCTTAAAGAAAGAATAGATTCTTTAGGAGTAGTTTTGAAAAAGTGTGAATTTGATAAAAATAGACTTGAGGCTATGTTTCCTAAGAAACAAGCCCCTAAGAAACAATCTCATGTTCATGTTCATGTTCATACCACACAACCTTTACATCATGCCAAACCCCACAAACGTGCTCACACTTCACACACACACATCATACATTCATGTATGGTAAAGTGTTTTCATGTTCATATTGTGGCCGTAAAAGTCACTTAGTTAAGTTTTGTTATGATAGACTAAATGCATCTCGTCATAATGTTTGGGTTCGAAACACTAACTTTCAAGGACCCAAGAAAATTTGGGTACCAAAGTCAATGAATTTGTTCAATAATGTAGGTACTTTCCAAGGCCCAACGACGTAGAGGGTTGTGGTATCTTGATAGTGGTTGCTCAAGGCACATGACTTGGGACATCAACAACTTTGCAACCCTATCAAGATACCATGAAGGTGGCACCGTCACCTTCGGAGATGATGCCAAGAGTAAAATCATCGGTATTGGTAATGTTAAACTTTGTTCATCCCCTTTAATAGAAAATGTTGTTTTAGTTGATGGACTCAAGCATAATCTCTTGAGTATTAGTCAACTTTGTGATAAAGGTTTTGATGTTGTTTTTGATAACATAGCTTGTAGAGTTTTTGAAAGACTATCTAACACATGTATATTTTCCGGTTTTCGTGATAGCAATATGTACATGATTGACTTGTCTAATATGTCTTGCAATATTACTTGTTTAAAAGCCCTTGATGATGACTCTTGGTTGTGGCATAGAAGATTAGGCCACATTTCTTTTGACCATATATCTAGGTTAAACACAAAGGAAATGGTGAAAGGTATTCCTTGAATTTTGAAAAGTACCGGGTTTGTGACGCATGTCAACTTGGGAAACAAACCAAATCCTCTTTCAAGTCAATCAAGGATATCATGACATCACGTCCTTTGGAGTTGATACATATGGATTTATTTGGTCCTACTCAAACCAAAAGTCTAAGTGGGAATCGTTTTGCATTTGTTTTGGTTGATGATTTTTCGCGTTTTACATGGGTTTTCTTTTTAGAACACAAAAACCAAGCCTTTTCACATTTTCAAGCCTTTAAGAAAAGAGTTGAAAAGGAAAATGATTCTTCAATTTTAAGAATAAGAAGTGATAGAGGTGGTGAATTCATTAACCTACCCTTTATCACTTTTTGTGAAGAACATGGAATTAAGCATGAACTATCTTGTCCTAGAACTCCACAACAAAATCGAGTAGTTGAGCGGAAAAATCGGACATTACAAGAGATGGCTAGGACAATGATTAGTGAATATGGTCTCCCTCATTATCTATGGGCCGAGGCCGTTAATACATCATGCTATATATCAAATAGAGTTTTCTTATGCAAAAATATTTCAAAAACATCCTTTGAGATTTATTATTCTAGAAAGCCAAATGTTTCATACTTTAAAGTTTTTGGATGCAAATGCTTTGTTTTAAATACAAAAGATAACTTAGGTAAATTTGATGCTAGATCTTATGAAGCAATTTTTGTTGGATACTCAAATACTAGTAAAGCGTATAGAGTCTTCAACAAGTCATCTTTGACTATTGAAGAATCTATACATGTAAAATTTGAGGAATCTAATGTGTTTGTTAAGAATGTTGTAGAAATAGATTCTTTGCATGAAGACATGGAGAAAATCACTTTGAAGGATTCACCTACAATTGCAAGCATGCCAAAGGATGATGAAGGAAATGAAGCTAAAGAAAATGAGGCTCAAGGAAATGAAATTCAAGGAGATGATGTAGAGCCTACTCAACAACTTCCAAAGGATTGGAGATACAATCCACATCATCCCAAGGACCTTGTTATAGGTGAAGCATCTCAAGGGGTAACTACTCGTTCTCATCTTCATAATGTTTGTGGACACTATGCTTTCATTTCACATTTTGAACCCAAGAACGTTCGCGAAGCCGAGACCGACTCATATTGGTTGCTAGCCATGCAAGAGGAGCTCAATCAATTTGAGCGCAACCAAGTTTGGCACCTTGTTCCTAGGCCCCACGATAGACCAACAATTGGTACTAAGTGGATCTTTAAGAACAAGTTGGATGAGTCGGGAACGTTGTTAGGAATAAGGCTAGATTAGTTGCCCAAGGTTATACTCAAATCGAAGGTGTTGATTTTGATGAAACCTTTGCACCCATAGCACGGCTTGAAGCCATACGGATGACACTTGCATTTGCATCATATAAAATTTTAAGTTGTTT
The DNA here is from genome assembly GCA_038442645.1 of Agave tequilana. NCBI lineage: Eukaryota > Viridiplantae > Streptophyta > Magnoliopsida > Asparagales > Asparagaceae > Agave > Agave tequilana. Next base: position 119,638 of record JAVJIF010012160.1, on the reverse strand, counting down.
CAAATGGATGTTAAAAGTGCTTTCTTGAATGGTTTTATTGAAGAGGAGGTGTATGTTGAATAACCCCCCGGGTTTGTTGATCCTACACATCCGGATTTTTTTTTCAAACTTGATAAGGCTCTTTATGGTTTAAAACAAGCCCCTAGGGCTTGGTATGAAAGGCTTTCTTCATTTCTAATTTCAAATGGTTTTAAGAAAGGTAAAATAGATACTACTTTGTTTACAAAACATGTTGAAAATGATATTCTTATTGTGCAAATTTATGTGGATGATATTATTTTGGTTCTACTAATGAATCTCTTTGCCAAGCATTTGAATCATGCATGAAGGAAGAATTTGAAATGTCTATGATGGGTGAGCTCAATTATTTCCTTGATCTCCAAATCAAGCAAAAGAAGGATGGGATCTTCATCAATCAAGCCAAGTACACAAAGGAACTAATCAAGAGGTTCGGGCTTGAAGGAGCTAAAGTGAGGAAAACTCCCATGGCAACAACCACAAAGCTTGACAAGGATGAATAAGGTAAAAGTGTAGACATTAAGCTTTATCATAGCATGATTGGTAGTTTATTGTATTTAACGACTAGTAGGCCGGATATTATGTTTTGTGTATGTCTTTGTGCTCGTTTTCAATCATGTCCTAAGGAGTCTCATTTAGTAGCGGTAAAACGCATTATTAGATACCTTAAGGGCACAATTGAAATGGGTTTGTGGTATCCGAGAACCAGACTATTTGATATGAAGAGTTTTTCGGATGCCGACTATGCGGGTTGTAGGGTAGATAGGAAGAGCACAAGTGGAACATGTCAATTCCTTGGTAATTGTCTTGTATCTTGGTCTTCCAAAAAGCAAAGTTCGGTAGCCCTTTCAACCGTCGAGGCGGAGTATACTGCAGCCGGAGCTTGTTGTGCACAAGTTCTTTGGATGAAAAATACTCTCCTTGACTATGATTTGCATTTTAATAATATTAAAATATTTGTGATAATACTAGTACAATTCATATGACAAAGAATGCAAATCAACATAGTAAAACTAAGCACATTGACATTAGATATCACTTTCTTAGGGATCATTACGAGATAGGTGATATTGATATTGATTATGTTTCTACCGATTTTCAACTTGCCGATATTTTTACTAAACCATTAGATTATACTAGATTCTCTTTTATTTGTGGTGAGTTGAATGTTTGCATTATGGATTCTTAAAGATAAATTTTTTTGTTTTGTTTGTTTTGTTTAACCCTTTTTGATGTATGACAAAAAAGGGGAGAAAAAGAATAAGTGTGTGTTATTTAAAAGAATAAGTTAAGTTTTTAAAAAGAATAAGTTTGTTATAATTGTGTTTTCAAAAACTATTGTGTTTTCAATGCTTTATGTTTCTTACTTCTCATTGTCATTCTTTATACATAGCATTGTTTGAGGGGGAGCTTTCCAAAGCTCTTCTTCCATTTTTGTTTAAATAACTTATAAGTTTTGTCATCATCAAAAGGGGGAGATTGTTGGCCCAAGGTTACAATCACCCGTTTTAGTGTGTTTTGATGATTGCAAAACATATTAGTTATTTGTACTAATATTGTTCATTGGTTGAGTGTGTTTCAGGGTTCTAATGAAACTAGAAGGTTTCTTCCCTAAAGGAAGGTGTTTTGACTCAAGTCACCTCAATTCGGGCTCAAGAATCAAGCTTGCAAGATCATATGGAGAAGCCCACTTGAAGCACTTGTAGTCCTTAGAACCAATGTAAGAAATAGTTTGTTAAAGTTTGAGGTTGTAGAATATTGGCTCTAGGATACACACACATTTTCAAAATACAAGTTTTTAGTTTTAGTATTTGTTTTCAAGTTCATGCCTTGATTCTTATACATGATTCCAAAAATCCTTACAAAGTCTATATCTTGTTTACACCATGTATAACTATCTTTTACAACATGAAACTTAACTACATATACCTACAAAATTATCTTCAAAAATTTCAAAGTTTAAAATTCCTTCTGATTTTCTGTTTCAGGCTAGACCGGCAGACAAGCCCGGTCGACCGGCACCTGCACAGGACATGCACGCTTGTGCATGTCTGTCGGCCGACCGCTCGGGTCGACCGACTGTCTGCAGTTTGCTCTCGGGTTTTCTGGGTCGACCGCCCGGTCGACCGCCTTTAGGAAACCTTGTTTCTGTTTTGAGGACGGTCGACCCGAGCCCAACGGCTACTGCCAGCTGGGCGGACGGCCGACCGGACGGGTCGACCGCCAAGCCTGCAGAGCCCCAACAGCTCTTTCCTCTTTTGTGTATTTCTGAAATCTGTTTTTGTAATCTATTTTGGCAGACTTTTTCTGAGTTGTTGGGGATGTTTTTCAGATCAAATAAGCTTAAAATAAATTGTTTTTAACCCTTTCCTCTCCCTATAAATAGAGGAGATAGGTCTCTTGCATTTCTCACCAAGAAAAATTCCTAGTTTACAAGTTTTCAAAAGAAAGAAAAAAATCTCAAAGCTCTCAATTCTCTCTTGCATTCTTGGCTATTGTTTTTCAGTTATGTTCTCAAGAAAGTTTCATTTACAACTGAGTTTGTTTTTCTCACTACACTTCTAGAGCCAAAATTTCCATCCTCATTCTATAAGGAAGTTGTAAAGAGAAAGTGTTTGTAAGAAGTTTGTGATCCTTTTGGTGATCACTTAGCTACTTGTTCCTGCTTCTTGTTCTTGTGGAGACACCTCTTCGGTAGAGGTTATTGTAAGTGGTTGAGCTCGGTGCTCGGGTCTTTGGTAGACCGTTGTAATCGTCCTCGGTGGATAGTGGAAACCCTTCACGGAGGTGAAGGCGGGGAGTAGAGCGGTGGCTCGAACCTCGAAACAAACATCTTGTGTTTGCGATTGCTTTGTGTCCATTTTGCTTTAAATTTCTCTTGCACTCTATTGCTTTCAATTACTTGCTTGAGATCTAGTTGTCTTTCCTTGTGTTATTGCCTCTAGTTTGTGATACTTGTGATATATCTTGTGTGCATTTCATCATTGCATATTATTCATTCTTTGTTCGTTCAATTCTCATACAACAAGGTTGCATTGCGCACCTCTAACCCATTCAAGGGGAATCAGGAGGAAGGAGTTCAGAACCCTTCACGGGGTATTCGGCTCTTAGTCTTGTTTTGAGAGATCGTTGCATCATTCATTCATCTTAGTTTTAAAAAGATTGTTAGATTAGCAATTACACCTATTCACCCCCCTCTAGGTGTTTTTCAAGTACTTCAATCGGAGAAATTCACTTTTACACAAATTTTCCGAGGGCAATGAATCCTCGTGCAACGTCTTTGGCCACCACTTTCGCTTCCTGTGATAGTTAGCTCCATGGTACTTCTCCTACACACAAGAACAAAGAAAATCATTAGTATTGAACAATAAAGCCGTTTCATCCCCGACAACGACGCCAAAATTTGATCAGCAAAAAGCAAGCACAAGATTAAGTAAAGGAATGTGGGTCGATGTTACTGCTTTTGCGATTCCTTCGTAGTAGCAAAGTGGCTATACGGGTCGTATCCACAAGGAGGGAGAGCGATGAAAGCTTGATGCGGCTTCTTTGTTCAAGAAAAGAGAAAGTTCTTTGTTTCAAATAAAGAATTTGAAAAGGAAAACAAGTTGGTTTCAAAAATTATTTTGGAATGATTTGGTGGTTTGTAAAAGTGATTTTTCTAGATGGTAAAACGCATGGCTAACTTTCTACTAAGTGCTCCCACTAATCTATAACTTCTTGAAGATGTGGCCTCACGATGGATCATAGGCAAGCATAACCCTTATGCATAAGAACTATTCACGTGAAAATCGAGTGAAAGTTCTTCCTTTAACTTTAACTTTACACGGCAAAAACTTGAACATTCCCTTATCAAGATCCAATTGAAGGCGAGAATACGAAAAGAACAAGTGCACTAATGGTATAAGCAAAGTTAAAAGAAAAATCTCTAACTTACCAAAAAAAGTAAAGTTTCAACACTATAGATCATCAAAAACCCGTTAAGCATGAAATATAAGAGAGATAATACTTGTAAGTAAGTAAGAGTTAGAACCCTCATCTTAAGATGTCATAGCTCTCATTTGCACAAGACTTGTTTGACACTATTGACTCATCTGGGTTATCAATCAAGTTGTTAGAGATTAGTGGGTTAGTAGTTAGTTAGCCATGCAATGAAAGAGTTAGTTAGACATGGTGGTAAAAGAAACAACAAGAGTTAAGTAGTAAAGAGAAAAGGAGTTGCACAACAACAAGTAAGTAAAAGCAAATGAAAAAAACAACAAGTAATTGGAAAGAAGAAAGAGATGTAGTTACTTGTATTAGATTCCCACCTTCAAATACAACTTTTACACACTCTCCCTCTTTCACTCTAATGGCTAAACTAAAACTAGAAGAAGAAAGAAAGAAACAACTATAACTCCTAGGAACAAAATAACGACTACTTGCTAAAGCTCTGGATCTGCTTCTCTTCAGACCCCAGGGGGTTTTATAGACACTAGGGGAAAGGGCCAGGGGACAACCCCTAGCCCAAAGCCCGGGCGCGCCCGCGCCCGTACGGCCGCGTCGCGCGCCTGGCTTCGGGCAGCGTGCTGTCCCTTCTGTCTCCTGTCAGCTGGATCTTCTGAATTTATGATTTGATGCTCTGGGCTGATAAAATCACCTCCCTAAGGTCAATGACTACTTAGTAGGCCTTTAATCACCCATTAAATGGTGATTTAGAGTCTTCTTCTTCATTTGCACACCATGGACCTAGGATCAAGCAAGCAAAGCTTTATTAGCAGAATTTTAGATCAAATAAATATGCGAATGTGATAAAAGTTATGCAAAATTAGAGACTAATCACTCCGCTTGAATGTTCACTTGCTTGTTAACTACCTGAATTGACAGTTAGTATCTGCTATTGCTTGCCATGCTTTCACTTGATGTGTTAACCTTTGACATGCTATCACTTGACACCTGACCTCTGACGTGTTATCACCTGAACCTACTTGCTATTACCTGCTATCCAGCATGATATACCTAACTTATAATTATCACTTTGTTAACCTGATCTTCTGATAGTACTCACATACACCTGATGCTCCTGACATGCTCTTGCACATTCCTGTAAACTGATAATTACCTAATAATTATGAAAAGGACAATTTATATCGGGTCGGAGGAAACTTGTGGATATCCATATATGTTTGTGTTATAGTGGTATTAGATATGTTATGCAACTAAATCTTCCGGTCGACCTGAGGGCCTTCAGGTGACTGAGGTGAGTGTTGGCTCCCTACCTCATGGTACCATCCTGAAAGAGCATCCTATAAGACCCTCCTGAATGCCTTGCGGTAGGTTCTATTCTCCAACAACGGAACAATCCTAGGCCATGGTCCCGGGTATGTACAAGACCCACTGTAAACATTGTTCATTGATACCCCCATTGGCGTCCAATAACAGCCTCGGTTTACTCAGATGTGGATGTATGTGTATTGGGACGCTATTACATATATGGGACGCTATTGCACATACCTAGACATATGGGTATGACGAGTAATAAGAATAAATATTAAGAATGATAATAAATGATTTATTCATGCTTAATTAATTTCATCAGTTTTATGCCTTCTTGCATGCATATTATGTCTGTACTCACAACACAGCTTTTGATGCACGCTTTCTGATTTGGATTTATCGATACACGTGTACTTATCTCTGCACGCCACTTGGCATTCACCTGGCCACTCGTTGGAGAGTTTCTAACTCCCCTGGACTTGCATGTTCAGATTCTGAAGCTCGGATTGAAGTAAAACCCTCAACTGAAGATCAAGCTTACCTCTCAGAGTAGGCTGACTAGTCCCAGTTTCTTCTGTTCCTGACTCTTCCTACTAGCTCACGAGGTTCCCTCTCAGCTCGTGAGCATCTATTGCATTGTACATATTGTAAATCTTACTTTTGTACCTGGCAGTAATGTAATGTACTAATAATATTATATCACGCTCTTTGATAACTTTATAAGTTGTACTCCTTATGTTGGAATGTTTATGCGATGTGTACTTTCATATTCTGATTATTATCTATACTGATACTTAACGTATATATGAGGGTATTTTCGACCTCTGTATATATGTAGCAGTAGCGTTTCCATACCCGATGGGACGGGGCATTACGGGATGGCATCAAAGCCTAGGCTCTCACTCCTACAGTACAACCAAGCAGTAAATTAATGTGATATTAATTTATAATTGGAATGCATGAGTCTCGGTTATACATCCAACTGCAATGTACAAAGTTATCTATTCCTTCTTGATATTCCTTTTGTTGATTCCAAAATTTCATCTATCTTTTCACTTTCCAGTTTCCAGTCATCTTTCATTAACATAGATATGAATAGAAGAGCAAGTCGTAACAGCTCCGGACTATCACAGAATAGATCCACAAGAGAGAATGCTGATATTTTGAGGGTTATTCATAATATGATGGAGAATCAAAAGAAACAAACAGAACTCCTTCGGCAAGGATTAATTGCAGCTCCTAAGGAACAAAGGCCAGACAACATATCAGACTTCAGACGGTTGCAGTCGGCAATATTCACAGAAGAAGAGAGACCACTTGATGCCGAGCAATGGCTGATTGATATCACGGATCTTTTGAAAGCAGCATGGGTCCCAGAGGAGAACCAAGTAGAGATTGCTAAGATTCAACTGAAAGATGCAGCCAGGACCTGGTGGCTAGCCAAAGAGGCGAGATTGGATAAACCCATCACTTGGGACCAGTTCTATAAGAGCTTTTATGATAGGTTCTTTCCTGCCACAGTTCAGAAGGAGATGGAAGAACAGTTTATTTGACTCCAGCAGTGGGATCAATTTGTCGACAAGTACACCGCTGAATTCTTAAGGCTGAGTCGTTTTGCTTAGTATATGGTAGTTGACGAAGAGAAGTAGGCAAGTAGATTTCAGTAGGGAATGCAAATGGATAGTAAGTACTCTTGATTCCCATCAGCTGAAAACACATTCCCAGGTCCTCACTATAACTCGAAAAGTGGAGCGTAGACTGGAGAAAAAATCTTAATCAGATGAGGAACCAGGACATGAAGAGGTCATTTCAACAATTGGGCAGAGAATGTCCAGTCAAAATTGTAAAAGCCCAGATAATCAGATGACCATTTCGATCATCCCTTTTTTAGGTAACTCGATCACTTCCTATATGTAATTATTGCCAGAAGCTAGGTCATTTCCAATAGGATTGCCGTAGGGCAAATGGGTTATGCTTGGTGTGTGGTTCCGATAACCACTTGATAGAAAGCTGTCTGCATAAGAGAACAAGGATGATGACCCAAGCTTTACCAGCACCCCCAGCACCAACTATACAGAGAAACGCAGGATTAGTAGTTAGGAAGGCTCTTCTCCCTACACAGCAACAAATCTTTCGCCCAGTCAAAAGGGGAGCCAGAGCCACAGCAAATCGCGGAAGGGGTCAAGCCTACAATTTAACAACAGAAGAGAATGAAACTTCTGAAGAAGTGAAAACAGATAAAATTATGGTACACTCCAAACCTGTTCAAGCTCTATTTGGTTCTGGCGCTTCTCATTATTACATATCAGATAGTTTTATTGCATTGCATTCTATTCCTATTGTATATTTGACAACCAATGGGAGATTAGTACCGGGAAATGGGTAGTCATCTCCGATAGAATCTGTAAAGATTACACAGTAGAACTATGTAATAGGAAATTAGCAGTAGATATGCTAATACTAGTACTAAAAGGTACGATGTGATTTTAGGCATGACTTGGCTCAGCAGATACCATGCGGTTATCGTTGTCGGAATAAGAAAGTTATTTTCAGATTACCGCATCAGCCTGAATTCCAACTTGATGGAGAACATAAGTCTGCTGGTTAGTCACATATATTGCATATACATTATCACATTACCATACTTTTTATCTAATAAATCCTATTAATAAGTCTTCTTTTTCTTTATTAAATATAGGCCCAATTGCTAAAAGAAAAGAAAGAGAAACAAACCCAAAAGCCTACCAAAATCTGATTTAATTTAGAATAAATTCGAAATCAAGGAGTCAAGGCAAATCTTGGCATATCAGAGAGGTTGAAAACCGGTTGAAATGAATCCTCCCAAATCAAGCGGTTGAAGCCAACAATCAAAGGCTGTTTCGTCAAATCTTGAAGCAGAAACGACGAAAACCAGCAGAAGATATGGGCGAATCACAAAAGAGGAGAGTTCCACCACTTGGGTGTGGCCATCTGGCCACACCAGGGCTGCGAAACGCGGCCCTAGTCGCGTTTTCGCGGCTTTGTTAAAGTGGTTGGGGAGCATTTGCTCCCCCAATCTTCCTATGATCTCCCCCCTGTGGTTTTTTCCTTATAAATACCAGTTTCAACAGAGAAAAAAGGGGCGAAGACTAGGATTAGAATTTCTCTTTATTTTTAAGGCTTAGCTTCTTTCTTAGATAGTATAGAAGTTGTATTTTTATTTTATAATTTGTAGTTTAGTACAAATATCGGAGAGAAGAGTGGAATTGAGTGTGTAATTCGTCTTTGAAGTGACAATCAAAGGAGCTTCTACTTGCTTGATCAACTCAACTCGAATTCGGTATGTTCAAGTTTAATTATCATTCTCTTGTTTGTTTTCAGTTCATAATGAATAGCTAATTCATTTTCTGGGCTCACTAATGGACCTCTTCTATCACCTCTCTCTTGACTGATTTTCATAAAAGAAACACTTTTTGAATCAGAAAGTACCTAAGTTACAACTTCGTTCTCGAAAGCGCATGAGGATTTCTTTATTTTAAACTTGGACTTTCAAAGCACAAATCTCTTTGAACTGTTTTTATTCCATACTTGCTTCTTCGCGCTTGATGGTTTTGTTGGCCCAAAGACCTTCCACTCTAGTTTTGATGATGATTAACTCATGTAGTTATGTGTACTAATAATCTTGTGATTTTAGTTTCAGATCATTAATCAAGATTTGAGTAGGTGATTAGCTTCAACAAGATGATTTGGAAGCTTTCACATGGTGATTCAAGAGCCCGAACGTCAAAGATGATATCTAGCACTCATTGGAGTCAAGCTCGGTGAATCACGGAGTTTTGGATTGAGTCGGCTTGGAGACGGCGCTCTACAAGAAGACATCGTACATAGTTTAGTTTTGTGTTTAGATCCAAATTGTAAAGATTAGATAGTATGATATGCTCAAGTTCACAACACACACGTTTCATGTTTTGGTTTTCGGTTTTGGTTTAACCGATCTTGGTTTGCATGAATAGATATTATATCAAAATAAGTTTACATGGTTTAATATATATTAGATTTGTTCTATATACATGCATGCTTCAACTATTTAAACAAACTTAGCTTGATAGTCTATTTCATGTGTTTTATGTATTGGTATTTCTAACAAAACATATTTTTGGAATTAAAGTCAAAAACATGGATATATATATGTTTCGGGTATATTGGATTATATCCATATGCAACATGCTTCAAAGTGTTTAAATATCATGTTTTTGTATTTGGATGAGTTTTGGACAAAACGTTTTTTCTGTTGAAAAATCCAAGTTTGATAAAATACAAGTTTTAGTTTTTGATAAAATTTGCAAGACACAAAGATGATTCCAAATGTTTTATATTGTCTTGAAATTTTTATCACAAGTTTGTATTTCAATATAAAATGTTAAAAGAATTTTTATGGAGTTTTTAGAAGAGATAAAGAAGTTTTAAAATTATTTTTACCCTGTTTATCAGACCCAAAACTGGCTGACAGGTCAGGTCGGTCGACCGCTCGGTCGACCGAACCAAGGGCCGGTCGACAGCACGATCGACCGACGTGCACAAAGCTGTGCACGTCTGGCAGCACAGTGGCCGGTCGACCGGACCAGAGAGCTTTGCTCTCTGTATCTGGGCGGTCGACCAGAGCAGAGAAGTCTGCTCTCTGTATCTGGGCGGTCGACCGGCCGGTCGACCGGGTTCTGCCAGCGGTCAAATGTGACCGTTGGCCGGTCGATCGACTGGTCGATCGGTAGGCCATTTTTGGCAGAATCTGCTGCCAACGGCTATATTTTTCTGGGGGCTATAAATACCCCATTGATGGCCTGTTTTCCTAAAAGATTTTTTGTGCGAATTTTTCCTTACTCTCTGGTGTTTTCACAGCAATCAAAAGAAGTTTTGGGATTTAAATTAAACAATCCATTTGGTGTTTTTGTTAGGGTTTGGACAATCAAAGAAAGGTTTTTGGGAAAAGATTTTGATTGAACTTCTTCATCTTGATTTCTAGTTTTTCTCAAAGATTTTCTTTGTGATTTTGATTTCCATTCCATTGGTTTTCTCCACACTTGAGCTACATCTACTTTCTTATTCTATAGGATCTTTGTGTGGGAGAAAGAAATTGTTTGTAGTTGTTTGTTAGACCACCAAGTTGTAAACCCTAACTTAGCTTGGCTTTGTGCCTTTTCCCTCATTGTGTTGAGGAGGTTGTGCTATTGGGTTGTATCCCTCAAGTGGTGAGGTGATCCTTGTGTAAGCTTTGTGCTAATCCCTCAAGTTGTGAGGTGATTGTTTGTTGGCTTGGAGTCTAACATAACTTTTCTTTTTTATTAAAAAAAGGGTCTAACATAACTTAGGTTTTCTTTTTATTAAAAACTTTTTGAAATAGAAATAATATGTTGACATACTTTTTGTAAGAAATTAAGTAAATTTTAAGGAATAGGAAAATCTAAATTAGGATTTCTTATACTTGGTCAAATAAGATTATTTGTTTGATTTTTAGGGTTAGGAAGATAATTTGTCAAAGTAATTTAAACTTGATCTTTGCCTTGATGAAATATGCACACAAAATACACTTACACACTTAGGGTTTAAAAATAGAGACTCTTATGCCTTATAAAAAGAAATATAAAATAAAGAAAAAAATATGAACGAGTCTAATTATTGATTAGCTAGGTGCTTTGGCCTAAGCAAGCCTTAGTATTTATGCAAAAGATAATTGGATAAGTTTGAAAAAAAATGTGTATCCTCTGATTAAGCTGGGTATTTATGCCTCATGAAGCATAAGTATTTATGCCTAAAAGGGGTACATCGTATAAATAAAAACCTTGGTTTCGTGGCCTTATCTGCTCGAGTGTTTAAGTCCTTAGGGGTGTTTTCTCACCTGGTGCCCTAAAACCGTCCGGTTTGGGTGTCACCAACTGAATGCTCGTTACATGGGCAGATTAGAAAGCCTAATGAAATTGAGGAATAAATCTCACCAAAAATAAATAACTATAGGGCATGGGAGTTAATGTTGAAGAACCCTTAGTAAATTTCACAGTCACGATGGTGCATATGACTTAGGGTAAAGTAATAGACTAGATGAGAAGTACAATTTGACTCCTTACTTTGATTGATAACAAATTTTTGAATAGAGACTAAGTTTAGGAATGAAAAGTTCAATTTTCCTATAACTTATAGATTGCTTAGATCTTACAATTATATTTCAAATATTTTTCCTTTCAAAATGCTTTTCGAAAATACTAACTCTTTATTTTCCTTTCTTTATGGATTTTGTGGGTGCAATCCGCTGAAAACCCTCACGAGACAAAACTCATCCTCTAGGGGAACCTAGAGGTTTAACGGCTTGTTGCATATGCTCAGTGCAATCGCGTGACCTGCGAAAGTGGTCTAATAATCCTTGGTATAGTTTAGTTGTTTTGCTCGAGGACGAGCAAAAGATAGGTATGGGGGTGTGATTGGTCGTTAATGTTGCATATTTAGTATCATATTTCCATACTTATTATAGAATAAAATCTGCATTGTTCTAATTAAATGCTTAATTTATTTGCAGGCCCATTCCATAAGGAGATGGAGAGAAATGAGCCCAAAGCCCACCAAAATTCTAAATTAAATCAGAATTAAACACACTCAGAAATCAGGGCAAAATCAAGAGGTTGAAAACCGGTTGAGAAGAATCCTCTCAGAATCGATCGGTTTAAAGCCAAGAATCGAAGGCCATTTCGTCAGAATCCTGGACCCAAACTGAAAATCCAACTACAGATAAAATTAGAAGGTCAAACCAGCGCGACCCACCAACAGGGTGTGGCCACCTGGCCACACCCTGGCCGCGAAACGTGGCCAAAGCCGTGTTTTCGCGGAATTGTTGGGGAGTTAGGGGGAGCGTTTGCTCCCCCGATCTCCCCGGGATCCTGCACATTGGGTTTTTTTTGCCTATAAAAGGCCATTCTTTGTGCTGAAAATGGACGACCAGGCAGAGATAGGATTTAGACTAGTTTTCCATTTCTTAGTTTAGGTTTTCTTTTCTTTTTATGTAATGTGTATGTAAGCTTAGGTTAGATGATGATTCATGTAAGTAAGAGAGAGAGCATATGTTGAGAGTGACACCGATGTCCCTCCTCCTTTCTTCCATCGTTTCAAGCAATAAAAGGTAAAATTTTTTGTTCTTCTTTACTTTCATTTTCTTTTTTCTTCTTCCTACTTTACCTCGTTTGTTTTTGTTGAGTTTACAAGTGAATTCCAAAGCACAAGTATAACGATGTTATGTGAGTGCCAACGATAGTTCATGAAAACGTTCTCCTCCTCAAGACGTATCACTTCATGCTTGTGCGAGACTTGATGATATGCGGACGGGGACTGAGCTCGGGCTTATGATCTATGCGTTGAACGCCTCCTAAACAAAGGTAGAACATGCAAAGGTTTTCAGGTAAGTCATAAATCAAACTAGGTAAAGTAGAAGAGGAAGACGAAAACAAAAGAAAATAAAAGTAAAGAAGAACATAAAAATGTTACCTTTTATTGCTTGAAACGATGGAAGAAAGGAGGAGGGTACATCGGTGTCACTCTCAACATATGCCTCTCTCTCTTACTTACATGAATCATCATCTAACCTAAGCTTACATACACATTACATAAAATGAAAAGAAAACCTAAACTAAGAAATGGAAAACTAGTCTAAATCCTATCTCTGCCTGGTCGTCTATTTTCAGCACAAAGAATGGCCTTTTATAGGCAAAAAAACCAGTGTGCAGGATCCCGTGGAGATCGGGGGAGCAAACGCTCCCCCTAACTCCCCAACAATGCCGCAGAAATGCGGCTTTGGCCACGTTTCCGTGGCCAGGTGTGGCTAGGTGGTCACACCCTGTTGGTGGGTCACGCTGCTTTGACCTTCTGACTTTATCTATAGTTGGATTTTCAGTTTAGGTCTAGGATTCTGACAAAATGGCCTTCGATTCTTGGCTTTAACCGATCGATTCTGAGAGGATTCTTCTCAATCGGTTTTCAACCTCTTTATTTTTCCCTGATTTTCTGAGTGCGAATTAATTCTGATTTAATTCAGAATTTTGGTGGGCTTTGGGCTCATTTCTCTCCATCTCCTTAAGGAATGGGCCTGCAAATAAATTAAGCATTTAATTAGAACAATGCAGATTTTATTCTATAATAAGTATGGAAATATGATACTAAATATGCAACATTAGCGACCAATCACTTGGCTTTGTGCCTTTTCCCTCATTGTGTTGAGGAGGTTGTGCTATTGGGTTGTATCCCTCAAGTGGTGAGGTGATCCTTGTGTAAGCTTTGTGCTAATCCCTCAAGTTGTGAGATGATTGTTTGTTGGCTTGAAGTTGTACCTCAAGGAGAAGGTTGTGTTTGTAAGGAGAGGAGTTGGGTACTCCTTGTAATTATTATTGCCCCAAATCCTCGGTGGAGGTTCCCTTTGTGGGAGTCCTTTGTGGACAAGCTAGTGGACTTTAAATCCTTCTGGGTGAAGGCGGGGATGTAGAGCTGGGTGCTTGAACCTCGAAACATATCTTGTTGTTTGCGCTTGATCCTTTGACTCTTACTCTATCTCTCTCTCTTTACTTTGTTCCTTGCATCATTTCACATTGTTCATTCATTCTTATATGCTTGGCTTGGTTGTGTGCATCACTTGTTGCGTGCATTCTTGTGTAATTGCAATTAGTTTTTAAATTCCGCATTAAGTTCAATAGATTAGCATTATCACCTATTCACCCCCCCTCTAGGTGATTTCAATTGGTATCAGAGCCTCCGCTCCTGATATTTAAGTTTAATCACCTAGGAGTGAGATCTTGGTTTGCTAATCTTCATTTGCATTGTTCATTTGCACACGTATAGTTGCACTCATGGATAGCCCTCCTATGTTTGACTTTTCTAGACATGATATTTGGAAGGCCAAGATGAGTAGTCATTTAAAAAGCCTAGGACATCTAGTTTATCAAGCCACCACTCAAGAATCCTACCCAAATGCTACAAGCATAAAAAGGCTAATGCATTAGCACTCAAAACACTTAGAGCATCTCTTAATGAAGATCTTTTACATGTGTTTGATCATTATGATTCGGCTTTTGAAGTTTGGAGCATATTGACTTCTCCCGAGCTATCAAGGATTATCAACAAGTTGAGAAGATCTAGGAGAGATGAGTCCGACGAACATTGCCTCATGGTCCAAGGAAAAAACTCCCTTGAGGTACAATCGGATTCTCAATTAGATGATAGCTCTAGCTCTTATTGCTATGGATGTTTAGAAGTTCAAATTTAAATGTAGAACTTGCCACAAAGCTTGAAAATTCTTGAAAAAACATGAACTTTTGAAAAGAAGAACTTTGATTTAAAAGAAGAAATGAAGGATTTGTGCTCAACTTTTGAATCGGTTTTGCAAGAGAAGGAAGAGATTACTAGTGAACGTGACTCACTTAAATCTCAACTTGACCTTGCCCTAAAGAAATTGATCTTTTGAAAAGCAAAAATGATTGTGATGATGTTGTGAAAACAATGAGGTTTTATCTTCTAAATTGGATTTTGTCTTAAAAGATAACCTTGTTTTGAAAAATAAAATTGATTTATTACAAAAGAATTGGATTTTGTTTTAAAGAAAAATGAATCTTTAAAAATTGTTATAGATTCTCATGTGTGCCATGCTCGTATAGCTTCTTCTTCTTGCACATCTTTTGCATGCTCCACTTTATCTTCTAGTATTGAAATGACATAATATTTTGAAGAAAAGTGTAGATTGTTTGGGCTCCACTTTGAGCCAATGTACTTTGAATCATACACGCTTGGAAACCTTGGTTCGCAAGAAATAAGTTCCATCTTTACATGTACACCCATCACGGCATACACATGCTCATCACGGACACAACCATAACATGTATGCTAATGTGTACACTTGTACACATTGTGGTCGTAAGGGCCACCTTGCTAGATTTTGCTATGATCGTTTACATACTGAAAATTTAGCAAATAATCTTGTTTGGGTTAGGAAAGGTACTAACCCCTATGGACCCAAAAGAAAATGGGTACCAAAGACCACCCCTTTGATTTTTGATGTAGGAGTGAGCTCTCGCATAACGTGAGAGTGTTGGTGCCTTGAAGTGGATACGTTCCGTGCTTAAAGGAAACTTTTTGGATGCATCACTTTCAAGAGGAGTTTGGTGGAGAAGACCACCATTGGTTTGGAGAACTAGAGAGGTGCCTTCATCGGTTTTGGTATCGATCTCTAACTCCAGTTTATATTTACATGCTTTCATATTATTGTTTATAGCATGTTTTGATGTTTGTTGATTATTATGATTATGCCATGATCATTAGATTAGTGATATACATGTTTAGTTACTTGAGACACTTCTTGCTTTATATGGATCTATATTTAGTGTTCTCACCTTGTTTAAACTAATATGTATGCCCTAGATCTAATGCACATGCATATACATAATGATCATATGGATGTTTATAATGTTTTGTTTAGTATGTTGAATGTCATGTTTATTAGACCTTTGACATGCATGTATAGCTTTTGAGATCACCCATGTTTAGATAGACCCATTTGTTGTGTTCTCACCATTGTTTGGCTATTATGTATATCATGATTCTAATAGCATGTGGATTTATTTCATGATCATTTTTATGTCTATCATGTTGATTTATGTGTCATTTTATGCTTCATGATTTGAATATATGTTTAGATGTTAGTTTTCATGAAAACTTGGATTTATACATGTACATAGAATGGGCCACAAATAAATCTTTATATATGTTTGTGCTTGAATGCCCATTTGTACCCATTAGATGTGCTAGTATAGTCTAGTTTTGATGATTCATGCATTTTAACTCATATTCCCATTTTGGATATGTTTCTATGATCATATGTTTTAACTTCATGTATATGTCTATCTTGTCCAAACTATTGATTATACATATACATCCCTTGAGCCACGTGCCTTCATGCATATACTTTTGTGGACTCATTATGTTTAGGATATGTATGTATACTTTAGTTTGTACATGACATACATATGTCTTGAAGTTTAAATCGTTTTGATGAGTTTCATGTTTTTAGGTAATTTCAATTGATAATGAAAATTTAGTTTTCCATGTGTTAATGTTTTTAAGGAATTTCACATGAGCTTAATTGAATATTTTCATGTTGATATGTGTCACATAACACTTGTTCACTCACTTTATTAGGTTTCTCATGATTTTGTTTTATTCCTTACTTGATGGATTTCGTACTAGTTTAAAAGTTTTTCCTACAACTAGTTCGTATTCTTCACTTTGGCAGAGATTTTCAAACATACTACATTTTCAAACCTATTTTTGAAAACCCTACCTTCCATGGGCGGATGGATGGGAGATCATGCTCATGTATGCTTTATAGTAAAAATCATTTTAAACTTGAACATGATTGGGAGCATAGGAATATGAGATATACACTTGATCTTATTGTTGTTTTAATTGGTATCATTGAATTCTTTCAATTGGTATCAATATTGACATTTCCTGTATACTCATATATTTTTGTGTATGTATGCTTTCATTTCAAATAGTATCAATTTCGATTGGTATCTAATATTCCATACATATATATTTGTTTATGCTAAGGCTTGAGCTTTAACTTTGTTTCAATTGATTTAGCTTTCAATTGGTATCTTAATTCGAGACTACGCATTGTTTTAATTGGTATTTCATAAAGGGGGAGAAAATCTTGTATTTCATCTTTCAATAGGTAGTTGTATTCCACTCCCTTGCTTTATGATAGAAAATAATGATTTCAATTGGTATCTTATGCCTTAAAAATAATAATTTCAATTGGTATTAAGATCTATGTTTAGAAATTCAAAATTTGTAATGTTTAATTTCAATTGGTATCAAGATTGTTTATTTACAATTGATATGTTGTTTGTTTACTTATCAATTGGTATCAAGATTTTTGTTTTTCAATTGGTATAGTTTCTTTTTTAATTGGTATCAAGATGCACTTCATTGACACATTTTTTAATTGGTATCATATGTGATTTTAGACAAAAAGGGGGAGAACATCCCTTGATTGATTCTTTGTTTGAATAAAAAGAAGAGAAGAATATGTTTTTATTTGTTTGTTTTTAACCCCTTTGTTGATGATTGACAAAAGGGGGAGAAGAATTTGAGTTTATATGCATGTTTGTATGCATATTTTATGTTTTTATTAAGTTCATTTGGTATCAAAGCATTATTAGAACATGTTTATTTTTGGTAACAGAGCTTGTAAAAGAGATCATTAGTTTTGTTTTGCATATATTAAGTTTAATTGGTATCTAGAGCATGTTTATTTGTTTTTGAAAATTCATTGGTATCTTTCATTGGTATCTAGAGCCATTTATTGTTTTATGCATATCTATGCATGTTTCATGTTTAGTATTCATTGCATATATTTGTTGTTTATCCCTATGCATGAGTTAAGGGGGAGCTTCTTTGAAGCTTAACTTTAATCCATGCATATATAACTCCATGAGTTTTGTCATCATCAAAAAGGGGAGATTGTTGGCCCATAGACCTTCCACTCTAGTTTTGATGATGATTAACTCATGTAGTTATGTGTACTAATAATCTTGTGATTTTAGTTTCAGATCATTAATCAAGATTTGAGTAGGTGATTAGCTTCAACAAGATGATTTGGAAGCTTTCACATGGTGATTCAAGAGCCCGAACGTCAAAGATGATATCTAGCACTTATTGGAGTCAAGCTCAGTGAATCACGGAGTTTTGGATTGAGTCGGCTTGGAGACGGCGCTCTACAAGAAGACATCGGTACATAGTTTAGTTTTGTGTTTAGATCCAAATTGTAAAGATTAGATAGTATGATATGCTCAAGTTCACAACACACACGTTTCATGTTTTGGTTTTCGGTTTTTGGTTTAACCGATCTTGGTTTGCATGAATAGATATTATATCAAAATAAGTTTACATGGTTTAATGTATATTAGATTTGTTCTATATACATGCATGCTTCAACTATTTAAACAAACTTAGCTTGATAGTCTATTTCATGTGTTTTATGTATTGGTATTTCTAACAAAACATATTTTTGGAATTAAAGTCAAAAACATGGATATATATATATATATATATATATGTTTTGGGTATATTGGATTATATCCATATGCAACATGCTTCAAAGTGTTTAAATATCATGTTTTTGTATTTGGATGAGTTTTGGACAAAACGTTTTTTCTGTTGAAAAATCCAAGTTTGATAAAATACAAGTTTTAGTTTTTGATAAAATTTGCAAGACACAAAGATGATTCCAAATGTTTTATATTGTCTTGAAATTTTTATCACAAGTTTATATTTCAATATAAAATGTTAAAAGAATTTTTATGGAGTTTTTAGAAGAGATAAAAGAAGTTTTAAAATTATTTTTACCCTGTTTATCAGACCCAGAACTGGCTGACAAGTCAGGTCGGTCGACCGCTCGATCGACCGAACCAAGGGCCGGTCGACCGCGCGGTCGACCGACGTGCACAGAGCTGTGCACGTCTGGCAGCACAGTGGGCCGGTCGACCGGACCAGAGAGCTTTGCTCTCTGTATCTGGGCGGTCGACCGGGCGGTCGACTGGAGTAGAGAAGTCTGCTCTCTGTATCTGGGAGTCGACCGGCCGGTCGACCGGGTTCTGCCAGCGGTCAAATGTGACCGTTGGCCGGTCGACCGACCGGTCGACCGATAGGCCATTTTTGGCAGAATCTGCTGCCAACGGCTATATTTTTCTGGGGGCTATAAATACCCCATTGATGGCCTGTTTTCCTAAAAGATTTTTTGTGCGAATTTTTCCTTACTCTCTGGTGTTTTCACAGCAATCAAAAGAAGTTTTGGGATTTAAATTGAACAATCCATTTGGTGTTTTTGTTAGGGTTTAGACAATCAAAGAAAAGGGTTTTTGGGAAAAGATTTTGATTGAACTTCTTCATCTTGATTTCTAGTTTTTCCCAAAGATTTTCTTTGTGATTTTGATTTCCATTCCATTGGTTTTCTCCACACTTGAGCTACATCTACTTTCTTATTCTATAGGATCTTTGTGTGGGAGAAAGAAATTGTTTGTGGTTGTTTGTTACATCACCAAGTTGTAAACCCTAACTTAGCTTAGCTTTGTGCCTTTTCCCTCATTGTGTTGAGGAGGTTGTGCTATTGGGTTGTATCCCTCAAGTGGTGCGGTGATCCTTGTGTAAGTTTTGTGCTAATCCCTCAAGTTGTGAGGTGATTGTTTGTTGGCTTGGAGTTGTGCCTCAAGGAGGAGGTTGTGTTTGTAAGGAGAGGAGTTGGGTACTCCTTGTAATTGTTATTGCCCCAAATCCTCGGTGGAGGTTCCCTTTGTGGAAGTCCTTTGTGGATAAGCTAGTGGACTTTAAATCCTTCTGGGTGAAGGCGGGGGATGTAGAGCTGGGTGCTCGAACCTCGAAACATATCTTGTTGTTTGCGCTTGATCCCTTGACTCTTACTCTATCTCTCTCTCTACTTTGTGCCTTGCATCATTTCACATTGTTCATTCATTCTTATATGCTTGGCTTGGTTGTGTACATCACTTGTTGCTTGCATTCTAGTTTTTAAATTCCGCATTAAGTTCAATAGATTAGCATTATCACCTCTTCACCCCCCCTCTAGGTGATTTCAGTTTAACATTCACTTCTTAATGATTTGTAACGAAAGGGCTTAAGATTTAAATGAAATGAACTTATTTGTTTTACTTGGACATTAAAAGAAACTAAAGGTTTTTGGCTTATAATAAAAGTGATGCACCCCAAATGTTCTTGAGATAAGTACATAGTTGAGTTAAAAATTAGTGAGCCCAGATTTTCTCCTTCTTATATTAAAAACATTCAAACAATTTTTAAGCTTTTTAAATCACCTTCTCCAAAGCCTTCTCCAAATTTTAGGTTTTTCTTTTAATCATTTCCCTTCTCTCCATTCTCTTTTCAACTAAAAAACAAACATAATTCTTTGTTACTAAACAAAACACCGAAAAGCTTTCATCGCATTCCTCCTCGTGGACACGACCCGTTAGCCCAAAGCTACAGGTAATCTCTTAACTCTTTGATTTTACAATCATCTGCCAAGAGAAAAGCACAGTCGGTATATGCTGCTGCTGAGATTAAGAAGGAGGGAGTGCCGGTTTGGAATGAGTTCCCGGATGTATTTATAAAAATCTCAGCGCTTCCACCCGACAGAGCAGTTGAGTTCTCATTCTAGATACAGTTCTGACATCTAAAGCTCCATATAGGATGGCACATACTGAATTAGAGATTCTAAAGAAGCAGTTGCAGGAATATTCTGACAAGCGATTGATTAGACCAAGTATTTCACCGTGGGGAGCTCCAGTATTATTCACAAACAAGAAAGATGGTGGTAAGTGGTTTTGTATAGACAACAGGGAGTTAAAACCATCAAGAATAAGTTTCTCTTACTAAGAATTTATGATCTTTTTGATCAACTCCGTGGGGCCCGAGTATTTTCTAAATTGGATTTACAGTCAGGTTATCATCAACTAAAGATGAAGAAAGGGATATTCAGAAGATAGCATTCAGAACTCGCTATGGTTATTACGAGTTTCTAGTCATGCCCTTAAGTGTGACCAATGCCCAACGGTCTTTATGGATTTGATGAACCAGGTTTTCTCGCTATACTTGTATCAGTTTATCATTATATTCATCGATGATATTTTGATATATTCCAAGAGCGATTGGGAATATGCAGAACACTTGAGGATAGTATTTCAGACTCTCTAGCAGGAACAGCTTCATGCTAAGTAGAGCAAGTGTGAGTTCTGGTTAGACTTTATAGCATTCTTGGGTCATATGGTTTAAAAGAATGAATCTCAGTTGATCCCAGCAAGATCTAGGCAGTAAATACTGGCCAATTTCAAAGACAGTAACAGAAATTAAAGTTTTATTGAACTAGATGGATATTACAGAAGATTTGCCTTGGACTTCTCTAAAATTGCAAACCTCATTAACGAAGCTCACCAGAAAGAGGAAAAAAACACATATTAACAGAAGAATGTACTGCAGCTTTTAAGCATTTAAAGAAGAGATTAATTACAACACCAATCTTGAAGACTCTCTAAGGAATAGGAGGTATGGTTATATATAGTGATGCATCCGGAAAGGGCCTAGGATGTGTACTGATGCAGCATGATCATGTCATTGCTTATGCATCTAGGCAATTGAAGCCACATGAGAGAAATTACTCAATGATGACTTAGAGCTGGCAGCGATAATATTCTCATTGAAGACCTGAAGACATTTTCTTCTGGGAGATAAAGTGTTGATCTATACCGATCACAAAAGTTTCAAGTACATTTTCACACAGAAGTAACTAAACATAAGGCAAAGGTGGTGGCTTGAACTGATGGCAAACTATGACATAGACTTGTTGTATCATCCTAGCAAGGTCGATACAGTGCCAGATGCCTTGAGCAGAAAATCGGAGAACAGAATGCTAGTACAAATCACTCAACAAAAGGATTGCTTTGGGAAATCATTAAATTAGACTTAATACTACTAAAAGAAATTAGTGAATAGGTCAGTTAATGACTTTTCAAATCCAACCAACACTGATAAAGGAAATTAAAGAAGCACAAAAGAAGACTCCAAATTACAGAAATTCAGAGCTCAAGTAGAAGCTGGACTAAGGACTAATGTCTTTCTTCATTTGGATGGTGCACTTTATTTTGGTAATAGAATTTGTATACAACAAGGGGAAGTTTGACAGAAAATTTTAGCAGAACTTCACAGTTCGGCTTATTCTAGTTATCCAGGAGGAACTAAGATGTATCAAGACTTGAAACAAAACTTCGGTGGAATGCTATGAAGAGAGAGAGAGAGAGAGAGAGAGAGAGAGAGAGAGATTGCCCACTATGTGGTCAAGTACTTAGTTTTCTAGTAGATAAAGATTAATATCAGAGAACAGCTGGACTTCTACAGCCATTACCGATACCTGAATGAAAGTGAGAACACATCACTATGGATTTTGTCACAGCTTTACCCCGCAGTCCTAAGCGTAACAATGCAGTATGTGAAATCATCAACCGCCTCACAAAATCAGCTTACTTCTCACCATTTAGAGTCGGTCAGTCGACAAAAGTTCCTGCAGATAAATATATTAAGGAAATAGTTCTTTTGCATGGAGTTCCGTTAGCATTGTGTCGGATAGAGACATGAGATTCAGATCACATTTCTAGGAAAGTTTCCAAGAAAACCTAGGAACTCGCCTGAAATTTAGCACTTCTCATCACCTTCAGACAGACAGGCAGTCTGAATAAACTATCCACATTCTTGAAGGCATGTTACGACCCTGCATGATAGAATTCAAAGGGTCATGGGAAGACTATCTTAATTTGGCAGATTTTCTTATAATAACATCTATCAGGCTAGTATCAAGATAGCTCCATTTGAAGCTTTATATGGTAGAAAATGCAGGTCATCATTATGTTGGGACTAAAGTCAACAAAAGAAGACTTTTGGGGACAGATATTCTAGTTCAGACAATAGATAAAGTCAGAATTATTAGAGATCACCTCGGGCAGTACAAAGTTGACAGAAGAGTTGGGTTGACACTAACAAAAGACAATTGGAATTCAGAGCAGGTGATCATGTATTCTTAAGGATATCGCCAACCAAAGGTGTAATCCAATTCGGTAATCAAGGGAAACTTAGTCTGAGATACATCAGCCCATTCGAGATTCGGGATCGTGTGGGAGATGTAGCTCATTGATTGGCATTATCACAATCAATTGAAGGAGTACATAATTTATTTCACATATCACAGCTTATGAAGTATGTCAAAGATGAAAGTCATATTCTAGATCACCCAAAACTAGAACTAGAGCCAGATTTCTTATACGGAGCAGCCGATGGCCATCCTGGATAGAAGTATCAAAACTCTGAAGAATAGGGCAATAACATTAATACTACTTTCTTGGAATAGGCATACTCCAGGAGAAGCTACTTGGGAACAAGAAAATGTTATTCATGAGCATAACCCTCAACTATTTACATCTTAGCTGGTAAAATTCTAAATCCCTATCTTTTCCCGCATTCATATCCCCCTTATCAAAATTTCATGGATGAAATTTGTGTAAGGTGCACGGATTGTAACTCCCCATCTTCGGAATACGTACCCAGATACGTATCCTGATTTTTCGATCAAATTTTCTTATTTCTCGTAATTATTTATGCTCGTATAGTGGTACTACTTGATTTGACCTCTTTGTTAGTCAGAATTGACCGATTTCTGTTTCAATCACTGTTAAACAATATTTATGATTTTTCATGGGTTTTCAAATTTTTTTAATTATTTCTATAAAATCTCTAAATTGGTATTGATTGGTACCGCCGATTGATTTTTGTAATTTTAAATTATATACAGAGTTAAATTTCTAGAAACTACTTTCATATTTTTTCTTAGAATAATATTTACTATCTTAATGCATTTTTGGGATTTTTTTGAATTTATCAAAACAGGCTAGATTCGGTGTCGACTGGTGTCGATGATTGATTTCAAGGTTTTTAATTTGAAAATAATTGAAATTTTTGAATCTGATTTCATTATAATCCTAAGTACAATATTCTTTATTTTTGAGAATTTTTAGAATCTTTCCGAGATACTTGATTCTCGGGCGTTTCTGGTATTTTTTCGAAAATTTTCCGCGTCCGCTATAAAACTTGGGGATTCCACTACTCAAATTATTTCTTCTTTTTCTTCCAATTCTTTTTTCCTTTTCCTTTTTCTTTCCTTTTTTTTCTTTCCTTCCTTTTCCTTCCAACAACTTCCAAAAACTTCTACTTTATTCTACAGCATTCTACTTCATTCCATCAAAATATCTCCTCAAAAATATCTCAATTCACTCATCACCCCTCTCCCATCATCAAGGCCGGCCAAAGCCACCTCACCTTTCTCCACTTCACAAAAAAAAAACCTAACCCCTTTTCTTTCCCCTTTTCCTTTAAGACCAAACTCCAAATAAACACCATTGCCTTCTCCTTTAACCTTCCTTTCTCCATCCAAAAAACCCTAACTACAACAACAACACTTACAACACATCACCATCATCTTCTTCCTCCTCTTTCTCCTCCCACTTCACCTTAGATATCAAAACTCCACCATCCAAAACAATCTCTATCACCATCTCCAGAAACTACCACCACCTACAAAACCATCTACAAAAACACCACCAATTCTCTCTCTTCTAGGCCGGCCACAACCCCAAGCTAGAGTCCGACCAATACCCCTCTGACAACCTCTCCGGTGACCATTCCAGTGATATCCCTAGTGACCACTCTGGAGACAACTCCACCACCATCTCCAAGATCATTTTCACCACCATCATAACCCTATTACCACCATCACCTCTTGTGTTTCTCTCTCCACTACCACCACCTTCACTCTAACCATCACAACACCACCCCCATCACCACTACTCCAACCTCCAACATCACCATAATCACCAACTCCTTCAACTTCCTTTTCATTCTCCTTCAAAATTTAACTCCTCCAATACCACCACCTACTACCATCACCTTTCCCTTCACTTCTCCTCCTTCTTATCCTAGGTCGGCCACCCCCTTGGCCTCCCCTAGAGGCTGGCGCACCACCCTAAGGGTCATGGCCACCAAGGGGCCAAGCCCCCTTCTCCTTCTCTCGCTTCGTGTGTTTCCTGAAATCCACAGCGTCTTCCTTGAAATTTGTGTTTTAGGCGAGTGATTTTCCTCGCATTATTGAACTTGTATTAGATTTGGAATTGTGTTGTAATTTGTATCAGTCCGGTGTGATTATATAGATGTGGTGTATTGTATTCAGTGGACATATTATAGCTTGTATCAGACTGATGTACTGAAATGCTTGTAATAGTGTAAATGACATTATACTTATGCATGTATGGTACTAACAGTGCAGGTACCCTTGTACAGACTCTAAGTTTTTACCCACTTCCAGAATGGCTACCTAATAGGTTTATAGTCCTTGCACCCTTATAGGTTTCGTGTAGCTACTAAGAGTGCGCTTAGACCCCGGGCGTACTCTAGCCTTCGGGATTTTGCCCACTTCCTCGAAGAGGAGTGCACTTATACCGTCAGGTCTCTTATGGTCCGCCTGGTAGGAATGCTTAGCGCTCAGCGCTTTATCACTAACTTGCTTAGTTAAAACTTTACTTTATTTTAGACTGCATTTTAAGTCGAGTCATTCCTATTGCTCCGCCAAGTACTTTAGTGATTAAACACTATTCGCTGTCCGTACCTCCATCTCTACTTAGCTTCGCATGAATGTTCACTTGCTTGCTAACTACCTGCATTGACAGTTAGTATCTGCTATTGCTTGCCATGCTTTCACTAGATGTGTTAACCTTTGACATGCTAGCACTTGACACCTGACCTCTGATGTGTTATCACCTGACACTTACTTTCTATTACCTGCCATCCAACATGATATACCTGACTTACAATTATCACTTTACGGAAATGTTAACCTGATCTCTTGATAGTACTCATGTAGATCTAATGCTCCTGATATGCTCCTGCATATTCTGTAAACTAATAATTACCTAATAAATCGTAAAAATAACAACTTACATCAGGTCAGGGGAAACTTGCGGATATCAATATATGTTCGTGTTTACAGTGGTATTAGATATGTTGTATAACTAAATTTTTTTAGTTCGACCTGAAGGCCTCCAGGTGACCAAGAGGAGTATTGGCTCCCTACCTCATGGTACCATCCTGAAATGGCATCTTATAAAACCCTCCTGAATGCCTCGTGGTAAGTTCTATTCTCCAGCAACGGAACAATCGTGGGCCGTGGTCCCGGGTATGTAAGGAACCAGCTGTAAACATTATTCGTTGATACCCCTGTTGGTTTCCCATAATAGCCTCGGTTTACTCAGATGTGGATGTATGTGTGTTGGGATGCTATTACGCATACCTAGATGTATGGGTAGAACGAGTAATAAGAATAAATATTAAGAACGGTAACAAATGATTTATTCAAGTTTAATCAGTTTTATCAGTTTTATGCCATCCTTGAATGCTTATTGTGTCCATACTCACAACATAGGTTTTGATACACGTTTTCTGATTCTGATTCATCAGTACACATATACTTATCTCTGCACGCCACTTGACATTCACCTGGCCACTTGTTGGGGAGTTTGACTCCCCTAGACTTTCATGTTCATGTTCTGAAGCTTGGATTGAAGTGGAACCCTCCGCTGAAGATCAAGCTTACTTCTTCGAGCAGGCTGACTAGTCCTAGCTCCTTCTATTCCTGACTCTTCCTACTAGCTCACGGGGTTCTTTCTCAGATCGTGAGCATTTTTTCACTATACATGTTGTAAATCGTACTTTTGTACCTGGCAGCAATGTAATGTACCTGTAATATTATATCACGCTCTGTGATAACATTGTAAGTTGTACTCCCTATGTTGGAATGTATATGCGCTATGTACTTTCATACTCTGATTCTTGCCTGTGCTGATGCTTAACGTATATATGTAAGGATATTTTGACCTCTGTATATATGTCACAGTAGCGTCTCTGTACCCGACGGGATGGGGCATTATAGGGTAACATAATATTACCAGTATGTAACATCACCTGGTAGCACAAAAGTAAGAATACAAGGAGATATATAAGTATGAATAGTTCAAAAGGAGCCCACGAGTTATAAAAGGAAACTCGAGAGCTGAGCAAGGGACCTAGATGAAATAGACCCCAGATGGTCAACCACTGATCCACTACGCTACCATTGCGCAACTCTGATAAAAAATAAGTCTATGGCCCACGCTCTGTGATCTGGACATGTCGGTCCTGGGTTGTCAGAAGTAACCCAATGAGTGGTAAGATAAGTGCCAAATGGCGTGTACAAGCAGGAAATGTGTACATCATCAAGTGATGTGATTCAAGCATGCAAGTACTTGCATTAATCAGTAAACATGAAGGAAAATCAAAAAATTAGTGAAATCCATAGTCAAGCTAGCACACGTGTAATGATAAACTAAATAGAGAAAGCATGTATCAAAATCGTATCGTGAGCATATGCATACACAAACATGAAATGAGATATTGGGTACTGTGTTAAATACAAGTGTAGACAGAACTAGTTGTATAAGCTTAGACTTTGAATTCATAAGATTGATACGTCAAAGGGATAATCCTAAGAAAACTCTCATAATATACCATATACCTCATGTCACCATAACTTGAGTTTATACAACTCGAGTTACCTCAAAGTAGCAAAATAGGAATGTCAGAAATATTTACTGTATCACAGAAGTCATATACAAGAGATGGGCATGATAACTTAATTATACAATAGTAATCATCAGTGTCAATTGTTATTGTAATCATTTTCTTTCAGTATCTCATACCATTAGAAGTTAATACCGGGTCCGTACTTCAGTAAAACTCAATCAGAACTCTAATAAACGGATACCATTATTCTGATGCTAAAACGATTCAATAACACCCGCTACTGAGTTTATTGTTATTTGATAATTAAGTTATATCTGGGGCAGGGTCAGGTGTTGTGTGCTTAAGCATACTACAAACCGGTAAATAAGAGAACAAAAAATCCAGCGCAATAACTTAGAAATCATATATAATAAAGTAGAGTGTTAGATCAAGTCATATGACATGAAAAAGTGGATTATAACATTATAGCAGGACATAAGAAAGAGTAGCAAGACTAGTTGTACAACTCAGTATACGATTTTATGAGATTAGTACGTCGAAGGAATAATCCAAATATGGAAACGCTTATATATATACCTTACGTCTCATGTCATCATAATCTGAGTGTATACAAACTGAGTTACCCCATGCGGAGAATATTAAAGTGTTGTATTTTAAGTTATCCAACAATAATCAGTACCGTCTGATATTTCAATCATCTCCCTGTCAGTGACTCGCATCACTGGCAGTCTGTACTGGAGCACACACTCTAATAGAACTCATTCGGATCTAACATATGAGTACTAGAACCCAAACGAAGAAGAGACCAAATTTCCCATGTTCCTAAAATTGTTATTGTTTGATTATTAAATTCTTTTTATTATTCCAATCCATATGCCTAGGTATGTGTTACTGGTACACATACATCCACATATTAATAAGATGAGTTATTATTGGAAACTGATGAAGATCTGATGGCTCATATTTATAGTGGGTCCCGCCTCTGCCCAGGACTTCAGCTCAAGTGAACAAGTTACTGCTTCTGGGGAATTATATTACACCCCACACTACACTTTAGGCAAGATTTATATTACACCCAAAACGATACTTCAGAGATATCCGCCATTATAAATATGACATCATACCGACATCCATTAGTTTCCCCCACCATAGTTTAAGTTGTCATCATTATAGATTATTATAGCAAGAGTACAGGAGAAACAAGAGTATAGGAGATACAGGGGTATCCAGAGATACATGAATATCCATAGATATAATAAATACAGAAGTACAGGATCACAATCACTACACATCTAACAGGAGCATAGGTTGAATAGTTAACCAGTCAGGTGTCACATTGATTAGTCTCTAAAACTGCATATTTTATACCACATCTTCACATTTATTTCATATTAAATTCTGCTAATAAACACCTCTCTTGCATGTTTCTAAGTCCATGTGTGCAATGAAAAGAAGACCCTAAATCACCATTTAATGGGTAATTAAAGGCCTATAATCTAGCCATTGACTTTGGAAAGCTGATTCGTCAAAACTAGGGACCCAAAACTAGAAACTGGGAACTGCATCTGACAGGGGACAAACGGGACAGCGCGCGGCCTGAAGCGCCGCGTGCGCGGCCCTAGAAGAGCTGAGGAAACACGACTTTTGCTACGTTTCCGTGACCGTATGGGCGCGACCGCGCCCGTACTTAGGGCCAGGGTTTGCCCCCGGGCCCCCGTTCCCCTGATGCCTATAAATACCCCTGGGGTTCTTCAAATGAGAAGATATGCAGAGTTTAGTATAGTTTTCATTCTATGTTGTAGTTTAGGGTAGTTTAGGTTAGGTTAGCTCTTCTTCTTCTTTTGTATTTTCCATTTCCTGTAGTTCTTGTAATAGGGGGAGAGAGTGGTACATGTTGGGAAGCAAGAGTGCTTGAAGGTGACAATCTATGAAAGGTGCTCTCTTACCTTATTTTTATTTTCTTCTCTCTAACTCTTTTTACATGTGTAGCTAAACTTTTCTCTCATGACAACTAACTAGTCTAACTTCTTATTTGATAATCCACATGAATCTAATAGTCTCTACTTGGCCTTGCTCTTGCAAGAGCCATTGATGGCTCATGATGATGGATCTAACACCCTAACATCTAAATCTCTAATAAGCTAACATTACTTTATTTCATGCTTTCTCTTATTGGGTTTTGATGATTTTAGTGTAGCTTGCACTTGTTGGTTGAATTTGGATGTGAAAGTTAACATATGAGCCATGCTTTGTAACGCTCTTGAACCAAGGACTAGTGATGGCCACTGATACATGTGAGGCAACTATCACTTAGAGGTTAGCATATTAGTGGAGCCATTAGTAGTTAGTAGCAATGAGTTTTCTTTATCTTTTCACTTTGTTTTAGAAATATTCCAAAAATGACAAACATATTCTTTTCTATGTTTCTCACTTCTTTGTGTTCCACCGTACTTTTCTTTTCATTCTTTGTTTTCTTTTCTTTTATTCTTTCAAACATTGAAGAACTTTTAACATACATGTGAATCAACCGGTAAAGCTTCTATCGCCTCCCGTCCTTGTGGATTAGACTCATTTTAGCCTCTATGCTATAACAGAAGTATCGAGGAAGCCAAAGCGCACACACTTTAAATATCGATTTCAAAACATACACTTTTTGTGCTCAGTTTTTTCCCAATCAAATTTTGGCGCCGTTCCAAATGTCTAAACGGTTTAAGAACAAAAATAAGGTAATTGGATGTTTTAAAATGGTTTAGACATTTGCAACGGCGCCAAAATTTGATCGGGGGAAAACCGAGCACAAAAAGTGTATGTTTTGAAATCGATATTTAAAGTGGGTGTGCTTTGACTTCCCCAATACTTCCGTTATAGAATGAGGCTAAAACGAGTAGAATCCACAAGAACGGAAGGCGATAGAAGCTTTTCCGGTTGATTCACGTGTATGTTAAAAGTTCTTCAATGTTTGAAAGAATGAAAAGAAAAGAAAACAAAGAATGAAAAGACAAGTACGGTGGAACACAAAGAAGTGAGAAACATAGAAAATAATATTTTTATCATGTTTGGAATATTTTTAAAACAAAGATAAAGAAGACTCATGGCTACTAACTACTAATGGCTCCACTAATATGCTAACCTCTTAGTGACAGTTGCCTCACATGTATCGTTGGCCATCACTAGTCCTTAGTTTAAGAGTATTACAAAGTATGGCTCATATGTTAACTTTCACATCCAAATTCAACTAACAAGTGCGAGCTACACGTAAATCATCAAAACCAAATAAGAGAAATCATGAAATAAAGTAATGTTAGCTTGTTAGAGATTTAGATGTTAGAGTGTAAGATCCATCATCATGAGCCATCAATGGCTCTTGTAAGAGCAAGGCCAAGTAGATGCTACTAGATTTATGTGGATTATCAAATAAAAAGTTAGACTAGTTAGTGGTTAGTAGTTAGTTGCCATCAGAGAAAAGTTTAGCTACACATGTAAAAAGAGTTAGAGAGAAGAAAACAAAGATAAGGTAAGAGAGCACCTTTCATATATTGTCATCTTCTATTACAAGCACTCTTACTTCCCAACATGTACCACTCTCTCCCCCTATTACAAGATCTACAAGAAATGAAAAATACAAAGGAAGAAGAAGAACTAACCTAAACTAAACTGCCCTAAACTATAACATGGAATAAAAATTACACTAAACTCTGTATATCTTCTCATCTGAAGAACCCCAGGGGTATTTATAGGCATTAGGGGAATGAGGGGCCAGGGGGCAAACCCTGGTCCAAAGTACGGGCACGGCCGCGCCCGTCTGCGGCTCTTCTAGAGCTGTGCGCACAGCACTTCGGACCGCGCGCTGTCCCATCTGTCCCCTATCAGATGCAGTTCTCGGTTTCTGGTTTTGAGCCCCTGATTTTGACGAATCAGCTCTCCAAAGTCAATGGCTAGATTATAGGCCTTTAATCACCTATTAAATGGTGATTTAGGGTCTTCTTCTTCATTGAACACCATGGACCTAGAAACATGCAAGAGAAATATTTATTAACAGAATTTAGTATAAATAAATATGAAGATGTGGTATAAAATATGAAGTTTTAGAGACTAATCACACCCCACACTTATCTTTTGCTCGTCCCGAGCAAAAAAAATAAAGAATTATTACACCACTTTCGCAGGTGACGCGACTGCACTGAGCATGTGCAACAAGCCATTAAACCTCTAGGTTTCCCCGAGAGGAGTTTTGTCTCCTAAGGGTTTGCAGCGGATTACACCCATAAAATCCATAAAGAAAGAAATCAAATGTTAGTATTTTGAAAACACATTTTCAAAATGGAGAAAAGTGTTGAAGTATTTTTGTGAAAATATAAGTGATCCAAGGTCATAAGTTAACCAGATATTATTCTTCCTTAAACTAAGTCGAAATGCAAAATCTTGTTATAAATTAAATATAAGAATTTAAAATTGAATTGATTCTTTGACTTTTCATAAAACTCTTAGAAAAATATGCACTTTGTGAACTGTGAAGATTTTTTGGATATCGACTCTAACTTTCATGCCATTTATTTGATATATATTTTTATTTTTTTATTTTTCTTCCCTTAATTTTCTTTGGCTTTCTTATTTACCCGGATAGCGAGCCTTTAGCCGGTGACTCTCAAACCAGATGATCTAGGGCACCAGATGAGAAAATATTCCTTGGATTAAAGGACTCGAGTAAACAAGGCTACAAAACTAAGGGAATTATTTTTATTTATCCATCTTTTTAGGCATGAATAATCATGCTTCCTGAGGCATAATTACCTAACTTCAATAAGTGATTTTATTATCATCATTTTCTTTTCTTTATATATATATTTTTATGGCATTATCTGTCTTTGTTTCAATCCCAAAAAATTGTGTAAGTGTGAAGTGCATAAATCTAAGGCAAAAAATTTTAGATCAAATTATCTTTCCAATCTTACTTTCTTATCCTAAAATTTAAACAAGATCTATTATTTTGACTCAGTTTAAAATTTCATAATTTCAATTCTTCCTAATTACTAAGATAATCTTAATTTTCTTAAAAAAATTAAAACTATTTATCTTATTTCAAAAAGTTTTGTAAAAAGAAAAGAAAAGTTTTTTCTACAAAAGAAAATTTTAAAAGTTCCTAAAAGAAGTGTAAAAGAAAAAATTTAAACTACCTATGTTAGTAAACCCTCCCCCACACTTATCTCATTCATTGTCCTTAATGCATCGTGAATGTTTATATACATGAAACAAATAAGAAGGGAAGGAAAATTATCTCATGGTTGTGGCTCTAGTGGTGGTCTGATTGGGCCAAGTATTGCTACAACCAAGATAATGTGGATCTTAAAGGAACCCACCAATGACCTCGCTAATACGACCCAGTAAAAGAATGATTGAATAAATGGTCTTATTGAAAAACTTATCCCCATCGAATTTCCAATTTTCAAAATAATTACTGAGTCATTTTTTTATCCTTGTCCAACAATGAAGTGTGATTTTAGAAGATGAGTGATTTGTACTCAAATGGAACAGGAGTAAAAACTGATACCAACTCGGGAATTTGACTCAGATCAAGTCGAGAGTCAACAATGAGAGTCGAATTGGTTCAAAACTGTTGGAACTTGATTCTGATGATACATTTGTGTAGCTATTTCATTGGAGCTCTATCTCACAAGCTTATACAGTGTTCTACATGCTCAAGACTTCCCAGGGAAAATGGCTATGAATGTGTATTGTATTATTTATTAGAATGTTAAAAGCCTTGAAAACATACACACACAATAAGCCATATAGTTGACTTGACCCCTAGTATAGTCGACTAACCTTTCACCTAGTCGACTTGATTCATTATATAGTCGACTAAGACCTTCCACAAAAATATTCCTGCTCTCTGTTTGTTCTCTGTTTAGCAGTATTAGTCGATTTCCTATAGACCCTAGTCGACTAACCCATGCTATAGTCGACTAACAATGTTCTACTAGTTGACTAATTACAGTTTTCAGAAACTTGTTATCCGTATCAGTCTTTATATAGTCGACTTGCCTCCTGTATTAGTGGACTAACCTAGGCAAAATCAATATCCTAGTCGACTAACCCCAACCTCAAGTCGACTAATGGCAATTTCTGACTGTTAGACAGTTTCTGATTTCTTGTTTTATCCATCGTTTCAATATTCAAATTTGTCCTGATAACTACCCAACTGACCATAGATTTTAGCCATAAATAGGGATGTTGCCCTAAAGTAAAAACACCAATCATATCAATAGTTTTCTGCCCAAAAACTCTGTTCAAAAATCTGTTTTTCAGAAAACTATTTTCACTTTCTATTCTTCACACAAATTCCTACTCCATTATGAATAATTCTGAGAGTCCACCTATAAGAGTCCTTGTTCATGATCACATACAGATTCAAGGCTTATAGGATTGATTGTATTCACTCAAAGAGAAAGATTGTACAAGAGTGTCTTCGAGTTGAAGAGAAGTTGTACAAGGTGTTGTGTCTTCTTGGTTGTAAGAAGAGTTGTATACATTTGACAAAGGGGATTTGTCAAGTGGTATACAAGGTGTTGATTTTGGGTGTACAAAATCAAAGGTTAAAGAAAAATCTCAAGCGGGTGCCTTGGGGACTGGATGTAGGTCAAGAGGGCCGAACCAGGATAAATCACTTGTGTTTGCGTTTGATTTACTTTCTGTGATTTATTTCCTTACTTGCAAGTTCTTTTATTAAACTCTAATATCTTTGTTCGAGTGTTGACATAATTTTTAGATCCTACAATTGGTATCAAAGCGGGACCTACAATTGGTATCAGAGCCCTACATACCCAGTCAACAACCTACAAGGATGGCAACAGAGTTTCCTTCATCGCAATTTAGAGAAGGACATTCTACACAACGTCCACAGCTATTCGATGGATCGAACTACAACTACTGAAAGTGTAGAATGAAGATTTACTAGGAATCGTTCAACTACGAACTATGTAATATAGTAGAAGCAGCATACAACAAACCAATCACCAATTACAGCGCTTGGAGTGATGATCAAAAGAAGAATGCGAACCTTGATGCCAAAGCGATGAATGCATTATTCTATGCCTTAACCAAAGAAGAATTCAATCGTGTGTCAACAGTCACATCTGCAAATCAAATATGGCACACTTTATAGGTAACACATGAAGGCACAAATAAGGTTAAAGAATCTAAAATTTCTATTCTTGTCCGCAGATTTGAACTCTTCAAAATGAAGGAGAATGAAAGCATCTCAGAAATGATTATAAGATTCACCGATATAACAAATTTCTTAGCATCCCTTGGAAAGAAATACACCCAAGTCGAAAAAGTTCGCAAGATCCTTATATCAGATTGGGAGAAGAAGACAACTGCAATCGAAGAAGCAAATGATCTCTCCACTATGTCATTAGAAAACTCATTGGTAATTTAATGGCATATAAGTACAACTGAAAGACAGAAAGAAGGATGAACAACAACCTTTCTCAAAGAAGAAAGAATTTGCCTTCCATGCATCCTCAGATACGGGCAATTTAGATGATGATGAAGAGGAGTTGGCAATGCTCTCAAGAAAGTTTAGAAAGTTCTTGAAGTAAGATAAGTTTAAATGTTTTAATTGTAATAAAACAGGTCATGTGAAGAAGAATTACACATTGCTAAAAAATAAAGGTAAATCCAAGAGCAAAAAGTTCAAAAAGAAGAAAGACTATCATGCATCATGGGAAAATAGTGATTCCTCTTCCTCTGATGAAGAAGAAACCACTGAACACGTCAACATATGCTTTATGGCCCAAAAGGAAGATGAGGTATAATATATTGAACTCTTAGATGCATTTTATGAATTATACAATGATCTTAAGAATGAAAAGATAAAGAATAAAGTTTTGTCGAAGGAAAATGAAAAACTTATCATAGAAAATTCATGTTATGTTTCTTAAATTTTTTCTATAAATTCTCAAAAAGATGATTTTGAAAAAGTGATATCATCATTGAAAAAGGATAGTGAGAATTTTATAAAAGAAATGTTATACTTAAAAAGGAAACTTTGTCTTTAAATGAAAGAATTACTATTTTAAATAAAGACATATCAAGTTTCAAAATGAAGTATGAAGAGATTTTGAAAAATGTGACTAATTTAATCAAGGAAAAGAAAAGTTAAATGATTTGTTATCATATCAAAAGATGTCACATAATCATTATGGTCTTGGATTCTTAAATCAAAGTGAAAATTTTATACATGATAGTAAAAAGAATCATAATCCATTTGTGAAAAGAAATACTGATATTATATCAAAAAGTTTTAAGAACAAGTTCATATGGATTCCTAAAAACTTAAGCATTATTGATAAAAATATTTATATTGCATCATACATACATTCTATATGTAATTCAGCAATTATATGTATACTAACAGATGAAAATTAAATTCAAATTGGTTTTGGATTCCTAAAAGTTATGCTTTGATCTTATAAATGATTGGTAACATTTAATGTTTATCTTTCTAGTACCATATAATAAGTTTGATAAGAAAAATATTTCAAACATTTATCATATATATGTGTGTGTGTGTTATGATATATTTTTTGCAGGGAGAGAACACATGTTTTTCTATATCTGTTATAAACCTGTTCTATGCAGGGGAGAACATATAACATATTTTCTACAGGGGAAGTATTTATGCACACAAAGTGTCATCATCAAAAGGGGGAGAATGTTGGAACTTGATTCTGATGACACATTTGTGAAGTCATTTCATTGGAGCTCTATCTCACAAGTTTATAAGCATTCTACATGCTCAAGACTTTCCAAGGACAATGGCTATGGATGTGTATTGTATTGTTTATTAGAATATTAAAAGCCTTGAACACATACACACACAATAAGCTATATAGTCTACTTGACCACTAGTAAAGTCGACTAACCTTTCACCTAGTCGACTTGATCCATTATACAGTTGACTAAGACCTTCCACAAAAATATTCCTGCTCTCTGTTTGTTCTCTGTTTAGCAATATTAGTCGACTTCCTATCGACCCTAGTCGACTAACCCATGTTATAGTCGACTAACCATGTTCTACTGGTCGACTAATTACAATTTTCATAAACTTATTATCTGTATCAGTCTTTATATAGTCGACTTGCCTCCTATATTAGTCGACTAACCTAGGCAAAAATCAATATCCTAGTCGACTAACCGCCAACCATAAGTCGACTAATGGAAGTTTCTGACTATTAGACAGTTTCTAATTCTAATGTTTTATCCAATGTTTCAAAATTCAAATTTTTCCTGATAACTACCTTAACTGAGCATAGATTTTAGTTATAAATAGGGATGTTGTCCTAGGCTAAAAACACCAATTCATATCAATAGTTTTCTGCCCAAAAACTCTGTTCAAAAATCTGTTTTCCAGAAAACTGTTTCCACTTTCTATTCTTCACACAAATTCCCACTCCATTGTGAAGAATTCTGAGAGTCCACCTATAAGAGTCCTTATTCACGATCACATATAGGTTCAAGGCTTATCGGATTGATTGTATTCACTCAAAGAGAAAGATTATACAAGAGCGTCTTCGGGTTGAAGAGAAGTTGTACAAGGTGTTGTGTCTTCTTGGTTGTAAGAAGAGTTGTATACATTTGACAAAGGGGATTTGTCAAGTGGTATACAAGGTGTTGATTTTGGGTGTACAAAATCAAAGGTTAAAGGAAAATCTCAAGCGGGTGACTTGGGGACTGGATGTAGGTCAAGAGGACCGAACCAGGATAATTCACTTGTGTTTGCGTTTGATTTACTTTCTGTGATTTATTTCCTTACTTGCAAGTTCTTTTATTTAACTCTAATATCTTTATTTGAATGTTGACATAATTTTTAGATCCTACAATTGGTATCAAAGCGAGACCTACAAAAACAAGGTCCAAACTAGAGAATTGATGCTCACACACTTTCCCATCAATGAAGTGTGATCATAAGATATTGGTGATTCAATTTCACGGTCTACGGGTACAAGATTCAATGTTGACTCCAGAATAGATAAAAAAAATATGGTAAAGATATCGGAGTCTTTATTGAATCAAAAAGTGAAATGGAATCATTAGCATAAGGCGCAAGATCATTTTCAAGCTCAAGTTCAATTTCGGGAAAAGGATAACGTGCCAAAATGTCAAGGTGGTTCTCAAAATTTTGGGCAAGTTCAAATGGATGTAATGAAATTGAATCTTGATTTTCGTCCACAGAAGGAATGTGAATGGGTGAAATGGTTGATTCAAGTTCAGAAATTATGGGAATCAAAACTGGCTCAAGAACGTTACTTAATTCAGGTAACACTACAGGAGTCGATATTGATTCAAGGATTGGACTCGAATCGCTAAATTTAAACGCCAGTTCACATTCATCTTCAAGTTCATTTTCAGGAAATAGATAACTTGCCAAACTATCAAGAGGTCGATGTTGGTCAAGTTCAAGTTGATATGATGAAATTAAAGCTAGATTTTCAAAATGACATGATTCGTGAGTCGTATGAACATTTGGTGGACATGGTAAGTCAATCGTTTTTTGCATTATGCGCTCGGTCTCTTTCACGAATTCCATAGTCTATTCTCACAATGATTTTCCTTTGAGTCGTTCTGGAAAAGAAGTACATGAATTTTGGAAACTTGGTGGACATGATAAGGCTACCATTTTTTCAAATTATTGTTGGACCTTTATCACTTCTTCCAAACTACTTTCCAATGATGATTTTTCTTCAATTGGTAGTTCAGGAAAAGGAGTATATAAATCAAAATTGGGGAGTGAATATTCTGAAAATTGTGGACAAGATAGTTAAAAATTAGACTCGGGGTAGGTGAATCCCCATGAACTCTGTGAAGAGTGGAAGTTATTTTGAAAATTATAGTCATATGATTGGGGATATGGGCCATATTGAGTCAGATAATCCCAACTCGGCATATATAGTTGGTTCATTTTGTACATAGCCGGGTCAGAGTTATCTGAGTCAAATGAGGTCAGGGTGAAATATGGATTCATATTAAGATTTAAAAAATATTTTTGTTGAAATCCATGTCACAATTTACAAAAGAGAAAACAAACAAACAAACAAAAAGAAAAAGAATACAAGCCTACGCTAGGGTTGACTTAGACCTAGACGACTCCTAACTGGTTAGACTGTCCATGGGGCGTAAATTATTAGAATCTGACCA
Source organism: Agave tequilana (assembly GCA_038442645.1). Classification (NCBI taxonomy): domain Eukaryota; kingdom Viridiplantae; phylum Streptophyta; class Magnoliopsida; order Asparagales; family Asparagaceae; genus Agave; species Agave tequilana. The sequence continues at coordinate 80,947 of JAVJIF010012160.1, read as the reverse complement.
CAAGTTAATTGGCCAGGTAGGGGTAAGATCGGTGGGAGGTATCCGTGCCGGAGCAATGGGCCTAATTATGCCAAACCACTGTTCTTTGAGGTTTCGCCTCTCAGTCCCCAACCTTAGACACTGATTTGACAAGAGTCAACTTCTAATGACTTTCCCCTTAGGTCAATCTCTTAAATGAGTCTGAGTGTCCCTAGGGGCCAACTTCTAGAAAATTTTATTTAGGCTTGGGTTGTGTGAGTGGGGAGGTGATTTTGGGCTAAGAAAGTGTAATAACTTCCCCACCTTATGTTGTATTGGGTTTTGCCCTTAAGTTCAGTTCGTGCAAGTGTGCAATATAGATAAGATGAACATACAAAGAGAGTAAATCACCCACGTGTTTGTCCTATGCTATATGCAATGTCATATATACACCTCCTATCAATATCACAATAACATAAGAACAAAAGACAGTATATTGGAATTAAATTGACACGTGGCTAGATGCAAATATCTAAACATTTTAAAACATCCAATTACCATATTTTAGTAATTAAAATTATTTACAGTGCACAGATGATATAAACAAAAATTAGCAGCAGAGTATAAGAATATACAAGATTTACCTAACCACACAAGAGCAAGTGTGGACTTCTGCAATGCTAAAAAAAATTTGACCTACACACCAAAAAATAAAGAAGAAAAGTTAACAAAAACGTGAAATCAAACCGTTCTCATCCCCGGCAACAGCGCCAAAATTTGATCAGGGGAAAACCGAGCACAAAAAGTGTATGTTTTGAAATCGATATTTAAAGTGTGTGTGCTTTAGCTTCCTCGATACTTTCGTTATAGCATAGAGGTTAAAATGAGTGGAATCCACAAGGAAGGAAGGCAATAGAAGCTTTACTGGTTGATTCATGTGTATGTTAAAATTTTTCAATGTTTGAAAGAATGAAAAGAAAGAAAACAAAGAATGAAAAGAGAAGTACAGTGGAACACAAAGAAGTGGGAAACATAGAAAAGAATATGTTTATCGTTTTTGGAATATTTCTAAAACAAAGTGAAAAGATAAAGAAAACTCATGATTACTAACTACTAATGGCTCCACCAACATGCTAACCTCTTAGTAATAGTTGCCTCACATGCATCATTGACCATCACTAGTCCTTGGTTCAAGAGCGTTACAATGCGTGGCTCATATGTTAACTTTCACATCAAAATTCAACCAACATGTGCATGCTACACTTAAATCATTAAAACCCAATAAGAGAAAGCATGAAATAAAGCAATGTTAGCTTGTTAGAGATTTAGATGTTAGAGTGTTAGATCCATCATCATGAGCCATCAATGGCCCTTGCAAGAGCAAGGCCAAGTAGAGGCTATTAGATTCATGTGGATTATCAAATAAGAAGTTAGACCAGTTAGTGCTTAGTAGTTAGTTGCCATGAGAGAAAAGATTAGCTACACATGTAAAAAAGTTAGAGAGAAGAAAATAAAGATAAGCTAAGAGAGCACCTTTCATAGATTGTCACCTTCTATTACAAGCTCTCTTGCTTCCCAACATGTACCACTCTCTCTCCCTATTACAAAATCTACAAGAAATGAAAAATATAAAGGAAGAAGAAGAACTAACCTTAACTAAACTACCCTAAACTACAATATGGAATGAAAACTACACTAAACTCTGCATATCTTCTCATCTGAAGAACCCCAGGGGTATTTACAGGCATCAGGGGAACGGGGTCCAGGGGGCAAACCCAGGCCCAAAGTATGGGTGCGGCCGCGCCCGTACGGTCGCGAAAACACCGTGAAAGCCGTGTTTTCGTGGCTCTTCTAGAGCCGCACGCGCGGCGCTTCGGGCCGCGCACTGTCCCGTCTGTCCCCTGTCAAATGCAGTTCTTGGTTTCTGGTTTTGGGCCCTGGTTTTGACGAATCAGCTCTCCAAAGTCAATGGCTAGATTATAGGCCTTTAATCACCCATTAAATGGTAATTTAGGGTCTTCTTCTTCATTGCACACTATGGACCAAGAAACATGCAAGAGAGGCGTTTATTAGCAGAATTTAACATAAAATAAATGTGAAGATGTGGTATAAAATATGCAGTTTTAGAGACTAATCACACATCACTAGTGAAGTATAGTACAAGCCAAATATAATATGCAATTGAATACCATGTCATGCTTGACGCGTTAGGTGATAATGTATCAGCTGTCAGATATCAGGGAGAGGTACAATGACACGACAATCAAATGATTACGATATCAAGTATCAAGTAATTAGCAGATCGAGCAACATGATATAACAAAACATATTTTTTAAATATTTCAAACTCTTCACAACTATAATTACAATAATAATAGCTTAAGCTATTAAATAACTATTCAAAGCTAACAAAATGGGAGCTTATTTAGACATAGCAATCATAATAATTATTGAGAAATCATAATAATTATTGCACAATCAAGTGAATCCAAGCAAGGCTGGAGCGAAGTTAGTGTACAACACTAAATGCCATCACGCTCGGCGTGATTACCGCAGCGGCACAGCTGAACGAACACGACGGAGTGAGCATATGAACGCTATGCTACCACACGTGGCAAAGCCACGCGCACGATTTAACTACACTCGAACAGAGTTAGCAGTAAAGCGCTGAATGTTAGGCTCGCCTACCAGGCATAGCTGAGAGACCTGACGGTCTAAGGGCACTCCCTATTTCGAGGAAGTGGGCGAGAGCCCAAAGGTCTAATAGGCCGGCAGGCCAAATAGGTATCTACAAAAAATGTTAATACCACACGAGTTCCCACATAAAACACATATAAATAACAATCAACGACGCTGATCACCAAAAGAGAGATCGAGAATGATCTAAGCACAATTCCCTGCAGCTACCACGATGCCCAAAGGGTACAAGGCACATCGCTTATTGGGTAGCCTGGGAAGTGTGTTATACATGCAGAAGTATTAGTACCAAACATGCTTGGTAATAAGTAATAATAGAATGATATCACATGAAGTATCTATGTACAGGTATTAAACAATACTACTACAGGCATTCGTCACAGATTTACTACATATATTGTCACGGGCACTCGGCCGCGTACATATACAGGTACACAGTCCATAGAAGTACAAATGCAATCTAGGAAATACAAATACACAATTACACAAATTCCTAAAAATAAATATCAACCCATCGAAGCGGAAAAACACAGAAATGAAGCGAGAACACTCGCTTAAAATCATTGAAAATATCATGAAATCTCATAATACCATAAACACGTGCACGCACCTCTAATATATATATATATATATGTTTAAAGAGAGAATAAGAGAGAGGAGAGAGAATAATAAATAGTCAAAGAGAGAGGAGCAGGGGCAGGTCATGGCCAGGCCAGGCCGTGACCTGGGCTGGCTCACGGCCAGGTTTGGCCATGCCGTCGACCCAAGTGGCCCACTGGCTAGCCAAGGAGGAGGTCGGCTTAGCCCAGGGAAAGAGGGAGGAGGAGTATAAGGGAGGTGATGTTGTTGGGTGATGAGATGATGGTGGAGATGGTGGAGATGGTGAAGATGGTGGTGGTCCTTGGTTCAGTGGATGGAGCTGGTGAGTGATTATTTTCTAATTCTATATTTTATCACCACATTTCCCTACCAATTTTATAATAAACCCTGCTACTAAACCGATTCTGTCTCCTAGATGCAGATAATACTGGGAGAAGGGTAAAGTGGTAAAAAGGGCTGAATATTGCTATTTTAAGGATAATTTTAAAGATTTCTTGAAGGCCAAGTCTTTCTAGAAGAACCCAAAATAGATACAACTTGAAGCCCAATATTGAAACCCAATCTACTGAATTTTAAGAGCCAAAATCAGAAATATCAGTATAAAAAGAAGACCCTTGCAACCAGACAAGACCCTGGCCCAAAGATCAGGACCTATGGCCCTGATAAGGTGCTAAACCGCAGCCATTTCCATGGATCCGCGGCAAAGATAGGGAGTTGTTGCCAGATTTTTGACATGTGGCTTCGTCTCGTCTTTCAGATACCTTTTTTGCCTATAAATACCAATGATGGAGACTAGAACGAGAGGTTAGAACAGTAGGCTAGGGTTTCTCTACTCATTAGTTTAGTATAGGTTTTTCTCTTCTTTTCTCTTTTATTTTCTTGTATTTTTTTCCTTTATAGATCTAGGATTAGACCAAAGATTGATTCATGGAGAATGAGGGAGTTCTCCGTACTAGAGTGTGACAATCTATGTAAAGATTTCTCCTTTCTCTTCATCGTATCTTCTTTGATGTATTCTTGGATGCTTAGCTAACTTTTCTCTCATGATAATTTAACTACTAACCACTAATTATCTAACACTTACATGATAATTCACATGAATCTAATAGCCTCTACAAAGCCTTGCTCTTGCAAGAGCCATTGATGGCTCATGATAATGGGTTCTAACTCCTAACTTGCTAGCAAGCTAACTTGCACAACTTACTTTATTTCATGCTTGCCTCTAACCGGTTAATATGATTTGAATGTGGAAAACAATGTTATAGATCATGCTTTGTAACATCTCTTGAAGTCAAGGATTAGTGATGATCAAGGATCTATGTGAGGCAACTATCACTGAGAGGTTAGCATGATTAGTGAGTAATTAGTAGTTAGTAGTCATGAATTTTCTTCTCTTTTATTTTGTTTTAAAAACTGATTCCAAAACCACTTCTTTGTCATTTTCTTATCGATGTTTTCATTCCCTTCTCCTCCTACCACTTCTATTTTTCTTTTTTTTACTCTCTTAAACAAAGAACTCATTAACAATCATGTGAACACACTATTAATGCTTATATAACCTCCCGTCCCTGTGAATTTGACCCGTTTAGCCTATCTGCTATAACAAAAGTATCGAGGAAGCCAAAGTAACATACTTAAAATACTGATTTCTAAATGCATTTTCTCATGCATGCTTTACTTCGATCATCAAAATGTTGCCGTTGCCAGAGATGGGAACAGTTTGAACACATGTTTTATTAATATCTTCTTCTCTGTTTCTGTATATAGATCAAAATTTTCAGAATTTAAAAACTACAGAAGCCTATGCTACCTTATAGCTCCCTGCTCATAAAATTTGGGAGCCTAGATCCAAAATTTTGCAGTGCCAAGCCAAAAAAGTCGCAAAAACGCAAGATTTTCTTGGCTTCTCGACTTCATCTTTTGCAGGGTGCTCCATATTGCAATAACTTGATGTATTTAGCTGTTAGATTTGTGATTTGGTTGCTTGTTCACTGCAATAATTAAACAACAAGATCGGTAATTGAACGTGTTCAAATGGTTTAGATATTTGCATCATAGGCACATGTCAATTTCATTCCAATATTCTGTATTTTGTTCCGTTGTTATGATCTGAACTGAGGTATACATATTGCATTACATATAGCTTAGGACAAACATGTGCGTGATTTACTTTCCTTAGTGTTAATTCTTGTCTATATTGCACACTTGCACGAATCAGACTTAAAGGCATAACATAATACAAGATAAGGTGGGGAAGTCATTACCCTCCTGATTGAGATAACCTGTGCACAAGAATACAAAATTTTAGAATAAAGAATAGAAGTGTGCAAGCTTCTCAATGCTACTACTATAGCTAGTGGCTAAGCGAGTCGTGATCCACAAGGAGGGACTTGTGATGAAAGCGTATAGATAAGTTTCTTTTAAGTTACTAAAATCAGTTAAATGTTCTTCTATGTTATTAAAAGAAAAGGGGAAAATAAATCAATGCTAAGTGGGAGAAAGTGGAAGATTAAAGAACATGGTTATCCTTTAAAAGGAGAAGAAAAACTTAGTTAAAAAATAAGAATTAAAATGGTAAAAAAGAGTTGTATTTGGAAGTGTTTCTAACTATGAAATGGAAATAGGGGAAAAATAAAATACTTACTAACCTCTTAGGCGCTTGCTTACCTTTGATCTTTTGCATTGATTGAGCTTGGCTTGAAGATGATCGAAGCATGACATATAGGACCTTCTCCATTCCTATGCTAAACTAAGAAATTAAGGGGCAAGCCAAAACTAATTTAAAATCATCAATGGCACTTGCAAGGACAAGGCAAATTTGAAGATATAGGAGTTATTTAGGTTTACAAGCTCCTCTGAGGAAAGTGGAAGAAAAACAAAATAAAAACTAAAAAAAAGTAGAAGAAGAAAATAAAAGTGTAACTTTTGATTAATTTAAGTAACTATGAAAGAAAAGAATAACACTTACATCAGTGTCACTCTTAGTACAGCCTTTACTCTCATTCTCTCATGAAACTCTTTGCTCCTCTGAGTTAAATAAAAAAATTACATGAAAAGAGAAATACAAATCTACACTAAACTAGAACAAAAACCTATCCTAGAATCTATCTCTACTCCATTGTCTCCTTTTGCCTTTAGAATTGGTGGTATTTTTAGGTTGAAATGGATAAGGAAGAGCGTGCTTGAAGATGAGATCAAACCCCTAGCCCAACAAAAAAGATCTTCTGATAAGATTGGAGATATAGATAAAATTGCTTTCCAATAGAAAAGATTTTCTGATAATATCTCTATTGAATCTCTGGATTTTGACAATATCCCTCCGATTCTTCAAGCTAACCAAATTGACTCTTCTAAATCCGATTTTACTGTATTTATTTGGCTTTATCTTTAGTACCAAATAGATCTAATTAAATAAGAATTTAACTAGATTTTATTTGATCTTATCTTTTCTTCCTTCTTTAAGACAAACCTACATAATATGACATTAAGACAAAGAATTAGCAGAATTTATTACAGGATAAATATGAGAATGTAATAAAAATATTGCAAAATACGTATACGATCAGACCCCTGCACCTATCTTTTGCCCGTCCTCAAGCAAAACAAAGAAAAACCTAATCTAACATACTTTCATAGGAATCACGGTTGCACTTAGCATGTGCAATAAGCCGTTAAATCTCTAGGTTACCCTTGGAGGACAAGTTTTGTCTCATGAGGGTTTTCAGTAGATTATACCCACAAAATCCAAAAAGAAAGAGAAACAAAGTGTTAGTATTTTGAAAACACATTTTAAAAAGACGAGAAAATATTTGAAGTATTATTGTAAAAATTGAAGTAATCTATAAGTTATAGAAAAATCGAACTTTCATTCCTAAACATGGTCTCTATTCAAAAACTTGTTCTCAATTAATGTAAGGGGTCAAACTGTATTTCTGATCTAGTCTATTATTTTACCCTAAGCCATATGCACCTTTGTGGCCGTGAAATTTTGACTCGAGATTCAACTCTAACTCTTATGTCTAATTTTTATAAATTTTTGGTGGTACTATCCCTTAGTTCTATTAGGCTTTCTAATCTGTCAATGTAATGAGCCTTAGGTCGGTGACTCCCAGCCGAACGATCATAGGGCATCAAGTGAGAAAACACACCAAGGACTTAAAGACTCGAGCAAATAAGGCCACAAAACTTGAAGGAGTTTATTAGTTACATGAACCGCTTTTAGACGTGATACTTATATTTTATGAGGCACAAATACCGAGCTAAATCGGAGGTTATATATATATTCTCTTTTTTTTCTTTTTTAATAAGGCATAACAATCTTTATTTTTGAATCTAAGTGTGTAAGTGTATAAAGTGTGCATATTTCATCAAGGTAAAAATCAAGACTAAATTACTTTTTCATTTTTTCATCTAACCCAAGAAATCAAACAAATAATCTTATTTTGACCAAGTATAAGAAATCAAAATTATGATTCTCCTATTGCTTAAAATTAACTTAATTTCTTATAAAAAAATATGTCAAAATATTGCTTCTCTTTCCAAAAAGTTTTTAAAAACAAAGAAATTGTTATTATTTTTTTTACAAATTAAAAGAAAACCTGTGTGATGTTAGAATCCTTCCCCGCACCAATCTCATGCATTATCCTCAATGCATGAATGGATGTATATATGCATGAAAAAAAAGAAAGGGAGGAAAATATGTCACCTTAAGGTGGTGGTTCCAGTGGTGGTCGGATTGGGCCAAGCGTTGCTACCCAATCTAAATATTCTGGATTATCTAGGAACCCACATTTTAAGACCTCTTTTTTATTTACATATTTACAATCTCAATATGAATATGATCATGAAAGATCCTAAAATGAAAAGTATCCTCTTTGTATGACCAGTCCTAGAAAATCATCACGAAGTCATTATGGTTATACCTTGATTCGACAATAGAATGTGATTTTGTGGAATGGATGACTGGGCTCAAGAATGAAAGGTTCGGAAACCAACATTAACTCGGGAAAATCAAGTTTAGATTCGAGAGTCGGTTTTGGCTCAGGAATTGAGTCCAAATCAAAGAATTGAATTTCATATTCTTTTCTCATCAATGAAATGTGACTATCTAAAATCGGTGGTTCAAATTCAAGCTCTATGTGTATAGGAAACAGTGTTGGCTCAGGAAATGGGTCCAAATAAGGTAAGGACAATGGAGTCAGCATAGATTCAAAAATTGAAATTGAATCACAAAGTTGTGAATCGGGGTCACATTCATATTCAAGTTTAATTTTATTGAAATAAAAACTTGCTTTGTCAAAAGTTTGGGATTGATCAAGTTTAAGTTGATGTGAGAAATTGAATCTTGGTTAGAGTCTCCAAGACACCATGATTCTTGGTTTCATCAATATGGCTAGGGCAATCGGGAATGGTCGAAAATGTGTTACGTAGAGTTTCTTCATTCCTATTATTTACTATGTTTATTAAATGACACATTTGAGCTTCTAGCCTATTGAAAGAATCATTTTAGGGCTGAATATAACCATTTTGAGACTGAATCATGAATTTCATACTCTTTTCTAAGTCAGTAGGTTCTTCTTCTTTTTATAGGACTTGGAAAATCGAGTAAGGATCATGGATTTGAAATTTTTGATGGGATTGTGAGTCCAACATGTCTTGAAATCGACTTTAGGACTCATTTAAGGTTTCTATACTCTTACTTACTTCAAAATTTTCTTCTATGGGTTGATCTTAATAAGGAATATATGAAGTTGGATGTTTGTAAAGTGGTTGATAAAATAACTCAGGAGAGTTGTATCCCTACTGACTCTGTGAAGAGTACTGATGATTATTCCAGTCTTGGTCATAATATTTGGACTAGAACATATATTGATTCAGAGAAGACCAATCCGGCATATTTGATTGGTTAAAGTTATAAAATACTAGGTTGGTAAAATTCAAGTCAAAAGAGGTTAGGGTGAAGTATGGATAACTATATGCATTAAAACAATTGTAATTGTAATCCATATTATCGAGATGTCAAAAATAAGAACAAACAACAAAAAAAACAAACAAAAAGAAAGAAAAATCTAGCTTAAGTTATAGTAGACCTTAGACCTCGATGACTCCTAACTGGTTAGACTATCCACGTGGGTATATTATAGAATCTGACCAGAAGTTAATTTGCAAGATCAGGGCAAGATTGGTGAGAGGTATCCGCGCTAAAAGTGACGGGCCTAATTAAGCCTAACCATCAGCCTTCGAGATTGCGCCTCTCAATTCCCAACCTTCAACACTAATTTGACAAGAGTCAAATTCTAACAACTTCACCCTTGAGTCTGAGATGTTCTCAAGGCCAACGTCTACTCAGTTTTAAGTTAGGATAAGTTAGTGAGTAAGGGGATGGTATATGGGCTAAGGGAGGGTAATGACTTCCTACTTTATCTTATTTATAGGACAAGCCCTTAATCGTTTTAGTGCAGTGTATAAGTATATAGTATAAGCAATGCTTAAGCAATATGAATCACTCAAAATTTGTTTCCTAATCTACATACAATGCACACATACATTGGCTCCAGCACTCTTCAACAGTAATATAAAAGGTAAATAGATTAACACGTACCTAAATGAAAAGTCTAAACGATTTTTAGCATTTAACAACCAACATTTTACTATTGCGTTAGAACAGTGTGCAGAATAGGTTAAACACAAAAACTAAAAATTGCAGAACTTAATCTTTAAATTTTAAGTAATCTGCAAGAAATTTCTGTCAATAGTCCTCCACAATTGCCGTGAAAACACGGCTTTTGCCGAGAAAATGCGACTTTGCGCGGTAAAATTATGGGCTTTGATGTCCTGCCTTCGTGGACAGAGGCACAAAGTAGCAATATGTCCACTACAGTGCTTAGTTTTCTGAATTTGGTCCCTCCACACAAAAGCATAGAAGAGAATTTAACCTTTAAGTAATATAAAAGAAAACTTATCGTCGCTTCTCGGCAATGGCGTCAAAATTTGATTAAGATAAACTTATGCGCAAGAATACAAAATTTTAGAATAAAGAATAGAAGTGCGCAAGGTTCTTAATGCTACCGCTATAGCTAATGGCTAAGCGGATCATGATTCACAAAGTGGGACTTGCGATGAAAGTATTTTGATAAATTTCTTTTAAGTCACAAAATCCGGTTAAAAATTCTTCTATGTTTTTAAAAGAAAAGGGAAAAATAAATTTATATTAAGTGGGAGAAATTAAAAGATTAAAGAAGATGGTGATCATTTAAAAGGAGAAGAAAAATATGATTAAAAAGTAAGAATTAAAATGGTAAAGAAGAGTTGTTTTTGGAAGTGTTTCTAACTATGAAATAAAAATAAGGAAAAACTAAATTACTTACTTACCTTTTGGCGCTTGCTTACCTTTGATCCTTTGCAACAATTTAGCTTGGCTTGAAGGTGATTGAAGCATGACATATAGAATCTTCACATTCCCATGCTAAACTATGAAATTAAGGTACAAGCTAAAACTAATTTAGAAATGGCTATCCATCACCATAAGCCATCAACGGCACCTGTAAGAGCAACGCAAATTCGAGGCTATCAGAGTCATGTGGATTTACAAGCTTCTTAAAGGAAAGTAGAAGAAAAACAAAATAATGATTAAAAAAAAGTAGAAGAAGAATATAAATGTGTAACTTTCGATTAAATAAAGTAACTATGAAAGAAAAGAATAACACTTACACCAGTGTTACTCTAGGTATAGACTTCACTCTCATTTTTTATGAAATTCTTCTATCCCCTAAGTTACATAAATAAAACAAAAAATTACATAAAAATAAAAAAATAAACCTACACTAAAGTAGAATAAAACCATATCCTAGAATCTATCTTTGCACCATTGTCCCCTTTTGCTTTAGAATTGATGGTATTTATAGGTTGAAACGGATAAGGGAGATCGTGCTTGAAGATGAGAGCTAAGGTTGGAGATAAGGTTAGATATATGGACAAAAGCGCTTTTCCTATAGAAAAAATCTTCTGATAATATCTCTTTTGAGTCTCTAAATTTTGACAATATCCCTTTAATTCTTCAAACTAACCAAATTCATTCTTCTCAATCTAATTTTAACTATATTTATTTGCCTTTATCGTCAGTTAACAAAATAGATCCAATTAAATCAGAATTTAACTAAATTTTATTTGGTATTATCCTCTCTTCCTTCATTAAGACAAACCTACAAAATAAGACATTAAGATAAGGAATTAGAAAGATTTATTATAGGATAAATGTGAGAATGTAATAAAAATAATGCAAAATATGTGTACGATCACCTCCCATAGCCCAAAAACCACCTCCCCACTCACACAATCCAAGCCTAAATAAAACATGATAGACGTTGGCCCCGAGGGACGTCTCAGACTCATTAAGAGATTGACTTCGGGAGGAACTTACTAGTACCAGACTATTGCCAAATCGGTGTCTAAAGACTGAGGATTAAGAGGTTAAGCCTCAAAGATTTAGTGATTTGGCGTAATTAAAGCTCGTTGCTTATGCACATATACCTTTCACTGAATTTTATCCCTACTTGGCTGATTAGCTCGTGGTCTAATGCTGCAATAGCCCTCTCCTGCACAATCGACCAGTTTGGAGTCATCTAGGTCTAAGCTAACCCTAACATAGGCTTGCTTTCTTTCTTTGCTTGTTTGTTTGCTTTTTACTTTTTGTTTGTGTTTGTTTGTGAAATAGATTTCAAGAACAATAATATTTTCAACTTTATATGAATTCATATTTCACCCTGACCTTATTTGTCTTAGATAACTCCAACCCGACTTTGTACAACAAGAACAAACCAGATAGGCCGGATTGGATGTATTCGACTCAATATAACCCATACTTTCAATCTTCTGACCAAAATTTTCAAAATAATTTTCACTCTTCACAGAGCCAATGGGGATTCACCTCCCACGAGTCTAATTTTTAATCACCTTATCCACAATATTCATTTCCCAATTTTGCTTCATATACTTCTTTTCAGAATCACCGATTGAAGAAAAATTTGAATTAGAAAAAAGTATAGAAGTCATAGAAGCCATGCTTTTCCCAACAACAATTTTCAAGCATGCTTGACTCACAATATTCACAATTTTCCCAACACCAAGCTCCATATACTCCTTCTCTACAATAACCGATAGGAAAAAAATCTGAGTTAGAAAAAGAGTATAGAAGCCATGCAGGGGGCCGAGCGACAATTTCAAAGCATGTTGTCCTCTCTATATCCACAAAATTTTCAAGATTCATACTCAGTCCTATCTCTTAAAAATGAACAACCATCAGTCTTGGACATGAGTATGAAACTATTGCGTGAGTCCGAGCGACAATCTCAAACATACTGGACTCACTATTTCAACCAAAATTTTAAGATTCATTCTCATTCTTTTGAGTTTCACCTCTTCAAAATGAACAACCATCGGTCTTGAAAATGAGTATAGAACACTTATGTGAGTCTGAGCGACAATCTCAAATCATGATAGACTTATAATTTCACCACAATTTCCAAGACAAACTTTCATACACACCTTTTGAAGAAAAATTGATTGCACAGAGCATGTAGACATGATTCAGACCCAAAATATTGTAAACCAGTCTATCAGTAGGTTACACGTAATAATGAGAGAATTAGTCAACACTTATAGAAATGAGAAAACTCTCTCATCAACATTTGACTAAACCTGATATCTCTAACCCTATCGATCTGGCCCAAGATTATGGTGTTTTGAAAACCAAGATTCAATTTCAGCACACCCATTTGAACTTGACCAAAAACAAAATTTGAGAATCACATGGACATTTTGGTAAGTTATCCCTTTTCTGAAATTAAATTTTAGCATGAATGTGTTCTTGAACCTCAAATTGGTAATTCAATTTCACTTGTCCACTCAATGTTGACTCTGATATCTTTAGTCGATTTTAATCACTTCTCTGAGTCAGTATTGAATCATGTGCCCATATATCGTGAAATTGAATCACCAATCTTTCAAGATCACATATTAAACTTGACCAATACCTAACTTTTGAAAGTCACATTGACAAATTGGCAAGTTTTCTTTTTTATGAAATTGAACTAGAACAGTATTGTGACACAAATCCTCAAATTTATGATTCAGTTCCAAATTTTGACTCACTGTTGACTCTGGTATCTTTACCTGATTGTAATCACTTTCCCAAGTCAGCATTGAATCTTATACCAATTCATCGTGAATTTGAATCACCAATCTTACAGAGTCATATTTCATTGTGAGGAAATGAATATGAAGTAGAGCTTCAACTTCTTGGTTTGAACCAAAATTTTGAACCAATTTCAACTCCATAATGTTTACTTGATTTCAGTCACATTCCTGTGTCGGCATTTGTTCTTATACCTTCTGAGTCCAAATCAATCATTCCATCATATCACACTTCATTTTGGGATAAAGGTGTAAAAACATAATGATTCTGAAATTATTTTCAAAATTTGAAATTTTAATGGGGTAAAATTTCTAATAAAAGTCATACAAGTATCACTATATTAATGGGTTATATTAGAGAGGTCACTGGTGGGTTCCTGTGAACTCCACATTCACTTGATTGGGTCACATTTTGTGCACCAATCAGATCGCCACCGAAACACCACCCTGAGGTGAATTCTCCTTCCCTTAGTATTTTCATGCATACATATATTCACGATGCATTAAGGACAATGCATGAGATAGTGTGGGGGAGGGTCTACTAATGTAGAGTTTTTAGATTTTCTTTCTTTTCTAATTCTTTTTAGAATATTTTTAGATTTTATCTTTTGTATAGGATTTTTCCCTTTTTAACAACTTTTTCAAAAAAAGAAAAAGATTTTATTCACTTTAAAGGTTTTTTAGGATATTCTTAGAATTTTACCTTTTGTATAGGATTTTTCCTTCTTAACAAACTTTTTGAAAAAAAGAAAAAGATTTGATTCATTTTAAGAAAATTTGGTTGATCTTAGGAATTAGGGAAGCATTGATTATGATTTCGTAATTTGAATCAAAATAAGAGGTATTGTTTGAATTTTAAGTTATAGAATAAAGATTGGAAAGATAATTTTGATCTTGAATTTTTGCCTTAGAAATACATGCACTTATACATTAAGGGATTAAACAAAGACTTAAATATCCTTATATAAAAAGTAAAAAATAAAAATTAAAAAAATATTATTATAATAAAATATTTGGCCAATAATTAAGATAGTTAATTGTGCTTTAGGAAGTATGATTAATCACGCCTAACGGTGGTCAAAACAAATAAACTCTTTACTTTTGTTGCCTTGTTTACTTGAGTCCTTAAACCCGAGGGATGTTTTCTCATCTAGCGTCTTAAGATCATCTGGTTTGAGAGTCATCGGTTAAATGCTCACTACATAAGTAGACTAAAAACCCTAATAAAACTAAAAGAAAAAATATAAAAAAATAAATAAAATAATGATATCATAGTCCAAATTAAATTTCAAAAATATACTAAGTGCATATTATCTAAGTTTGATGAAAGATCAAATAATCAATTCAGTCTTGATTTCTTAACTTAGATTGATAACAAGTCTATGCATTGAGACTCAATTTAGGGATAAATAGTTTAGATTAACCTATGAACTTAGATCACGTAATTTTCACAAAAATGTTTCGAAAGTTCTCTTTTTCAAAATGCGTTGTCAAAAATACTAACATTTATTTTCTTTCTTTATTGATTTTGTGAGTGCAATCTGCTGAAAACCCTCTGGAGACTATAACTCCTATTCTAGGAGAAATCTAGAGGTTTAAAGACTTATTGCGCACGCTCAGTGCAATCATGTCACCTGCGAAAGTAGTATAATAACATTCTTAGTTTAGTTTTTCTTTATCTTGTTATGCTCGAGACGAGCAAAAAATAAGTACGAGGATGTAATTAATCTCTAATTCTGCATTTTATCATCACATTTCCCTATAGGCCTATAATAAAACCCTGCTAATAAATTGATTTTCTCTCCTAATTGTAGATAATACCGGGAGAAGGGCAAAGTGGTTAAGGGGCTGAATATTGTTATTTTAGGATAATTTCAGAGATTTCTTGAAGGTCAAGTCTTTCTAGAAGAACTCAAACTAGAGACAACTTGGAGCCCAATATTGAAGCCTAATCTGCTAGATCTTCAGAGCCAAAATCAGAAATATCAATATTAAAAGGAGACTCTCGCAGCTAGACGAGACCCGGGCCCAAAGATTAGGACCTATGGGCTTGATCAAGCCGCGGAACCATGGCCATTATCGCGGATCCGCGGCAAACATAGGGAGTGGTCGCCTGATTTTTGACACGTGGCTCTGTCTCGTCTTCCAAATACTTCTTTTGCCCATAAATACCCATGTTGGAGAACAAAACGAGAGGTCAGAGGCCAGCAAACTAGGGTTTCTCTCCCAATTAGTGTAGTGTAGGTTTTTATCTTCTTTTCTCTCTTTTTCCTTGTATTTTTTCTTTATAGATATAAGGTTAGACAAGAGATTGATTTATGGGGAAATGAGTGTGTTCTTTGTACTAGAGTGTGACAATCTTTGTATAGGTTCCTCCTTTCTCTACATTGTATCTTCTTTAATTTATTCTTGGATGCTTAGCTAACTTTTCTCTCATAGCAATCTAATTTCTAAGCACTAATCACTTAAACCACTTACTTGATAATTCACATGAATCTAATAGCCTCTATAAGGCCTTACTATTGCAAGAGCCATTGATAGCTCATGATGATGGGTTCTAACTCCTAACTTGCAAACAAGCTAACTTGCACAACTTATTTTATTTCATGCTTGCCTCTAACCGGTTTTGATAGATTAATTGTATGGTGCACCTTGTTAATATGATTTGAATGTGGAGAATAATCTTATGGACCATGCTTTGTAATGTTTCTTGAAGCCAAGGATTAGTGAAGGCCATGGATCCATGTATGCAACTATCACTGAGAGGTTAGCAAGATTAGTGGAGTAGTTAGTAGTTAGTGTTGGCCCAGAGGCCTTCCATTCTAGTTTTGAGATGGTTAACTCATGTAGTTATGTTTACTAATAATCTTGTGATGTTTAGTTTCAGATCATTAACCAAGATATTAGTTGGTGATTAGCTTCAACAAAGGAGTTTTGAAGCCTTTCACTTTGTGATTCAAGAGCCCGAGCATCAAGATCATATATAGCACTCGTTGGAGTCAAGCTCGGTGGATCATGGTTTGGATCGAGTCGACTTGAAGATGGAGTTCATCAAGAAGACTTCGGTACCTTTAGTTTAGTTGTGTTTAGATCCATTTGTAAAGATTAGAATAGTGTGATATGCTCAAGTTCACAATACACACACGTTTCATGTTTTGGATTCGGTTTTTTCGGTTTTTGGTTTAACCGATATTGGTTTTCATGAATAGATAGTATCAATACAAGTTTACTTTGTTTAAGTGTATATTAGATATATTCTAAATACAAGTAAGCTTAATTTCCTAGACAAACTTATGTTGAGTTGCCTATTCATGAGGTTTGGTGTTTTGTGTTTTTAACAAAAATATTTTCTTATTTAAAGTCAAAAACAATGATATATATATGTTCCTTGTATATTGAATTTCTATCCATATGCAACATGCTTTAAAATGGTTAAGTATCATCTTTTTGTATTTGGATGAGTTTTGGATAAAACAAATCTTCATTTGAAAATTCAAGTTTGGAAAAATACAGGTTTTGGTTTTCGGTAATTTTTCCATAACACAAAAATGGTTCAAAATGTTTGATATTTGTGTTGAAATTTTTAACACATGTTTGTATATCATATATAATGTTAGAAACTATTTTTGTGGATTTTTAGAAGATTTATGGGATTTTCTAGAATATTTTTAACCCAGTTTTTCTGTCCCAGAACCCAGCCTGCCAGGCTCTGGCGGTCGACCGGGCCGGTCGACCGGACCCAGAGTTGGTCGACCGGACCGGTCGACCGACGTGCACCAAACATGCACGCTGGCCAGTCACTTGGGGCGGTCGACCGAGGGGTCGACCGGCCAGAGAGATTTTACTCTCTGGATTGGGACGGTCGACCGGGCGGTCGACCGTTGGCTTCCAACGGTCAAAAATTTGACCGTTGGCGGTCGACCGGGCGGTCGACCGCCAGCCGCCAAGAGCAGAAATCTGCTCTAACGGCTAGTTTTTGGATTGGGTGTACATATATCCCATTGTTTGAGTTTTTGGCTAAGTTTTTAAGAGCAAAATTTCCAGAGTTTCTCCAGTGTTTTAAACAAGTTTTCAAAAGTGTTTTAGTGCCAAAAAGATCCATCTTATTTGTTTTAAAGTGTTTTGTTTATTTCAAAGAAAATAGGTTTTTGGGAATTAGTTTCTTGATCTAAAAATCTATATCTATTTGATATTTTCCCAAGAGATTTTCTTTGATCAAAACACTTGTTTTTCACTTGAGCTATATCACTCTATCCTATTCTACAGGATCATTATTTGTGGGAAAAGAGATTGAGTTTGTGGTCTTTGAGATCACCTTGTTGTAACCACCCTTTATTTGTGATATCCCTCTTTGGTAGAGGTTGATTTGGTTGTGGTTTGCTCCCTCTTTGGTAGAGGTTGAGGTTGTTGTTTACTCCCTCTTGGTGAGGTGGAGTTGGTGGTGGATTTGTATCCCTCTTCGGTAGAGGTGGATTGTGGTGTTTGTTGCCTCGGTGGAGGTTGTATTGGTTGAGAGAGGAGTTCGGTACTCCTAGTGGATTAGAAATCCTTCTCGGTGAAGGCGGGGACGTAGAGCTCGATGCTCGAACCTCGAAACATATCTTATTGTTTGCGTTTGATCCATTGACTCTTAACTCTCTCTTTTATTTGTGCCTTGCATCTATTCATATTGCCCATACATATTATATGCTTGGTTGTGTTTGCTTGTGTGCCTCACTTGTGCTTAACCACGAGAGCTTTATATAGCGCCGCAACTCTTATTCAGAGGAATCAAGAGGAGTTAGTCCAGAACCCTTCACGGGAAATTCGGCTGCACTCGTTGTTGCACTAAGTGTAGTTGCAATTAGTTTTAATTTTCGCATTTTGTTCATTAGATTAGCGGTACACCTATTCACCCCCCTCTAGGTGTACTTTCAATTAGTATCAGAGCCTACGCTCCTGATATTTGGTTTAACCACCTAGGAGTGTGATCTTGGTTTGCTAATCTATCATTTGCATTTTGCACATATATATTGTTTGCACACTCTCATGGATTGCTTGTCACCTCCCATGTTTGATGTTTCCAACATTGACACGTGGAAACTTAGGATGTCCATGTACCTAAAACCCTAGGCTTGCATGTTTTCCTTGCCGCTACAAAGAAATGCTATCTTGGTAACCGCAATCATGTAGGGGCCAATACACAAGCCCTTGAGGCTATTAGAAGCACGCTTTTTGAAAAATATCTTATGCTTGTTTCTAACTTTGATTCCGCCTTTACAGTGTGGAACAAGTTGACCACCTCCAGCTTCAATTGCCAATCCAAACGGAGGATGAATCTAGTGGAGAATCCGAGCCACAATGCTTCATGATCCAAGGAATGACTCCCTTGAGGTATACTCGGAAACTCAATTAGATAGTGATGATGCTAGTTCTTCATGTGATGATCATGTTGATGCAAATGCCTTAAATGAAAAACTTTCTATTGTTTGTGAAAAATTGATAGAAAAATATAATCTTTTGAAAAAAAGACTTTGCATTAAATAAAGAAATTGAAATTTGTCTTCTAAACTTGGTTTGGTTTTGCAAGAGAAAGAGGAGATTTCTAATGAAAGGGATTTATTAAAATCTAGACTTGATCTTGCCCTAAAAGAAATGAATTTTTGAAAAATAAAAATGATTGTGAAATAATTTTGAAGAAAAATGAAAACTTGTCTTCTAAAGTTGATTATGTTTTAAAAGAGAATAATTCTTTGAAAAACAAAATAAATTTGATTTCACAAAGAATTAAAAGATTGTTTAAAGAAAAATATTTCTTTGCAAAATGATATAGATACTCATGTTTGCCATGCTAGGATAGTTTCACCTAGTTCACCCATTGCATGCTCCACTTCTTCTATAATTGAAAATGATATAAATTTGTTAAAGAAGAATATGGATTGTTTGGGCTCTACTTTGAGCCATTGTGTTGTGAGCCATACACGTTTGGAATCTTTGTTTCAAAGAAACAAGTTCCATCTTTGCATGTACACCCTCCACGGCATACACATGCTCCTCACGTACACACCCATCACATGTATGCTCATGTGTACAATTGTACACATTGTGGACGTAAGGGCCACCTTGGTAAATTTTGTTTTGATCGTATACATGATGTTAATTTAGCAAATAATTTGTTTGGGTTAGAAAAGGTACTAACCCCCATGGACCCAAAAGAGTGTGGGTACCAAAGACCACCCCTATTGTATTTGATGTAGGTGTGGGCTCTCGCATGACGTGAGAGTTATGGTGCCTTGAGGTGGATGCGTTCCGAGCCTGAAGATTACTATTTTGATGCATCACTTTCAAGGGATGTTTGGTGGGAGGACCACCTTGGTTTGGAGAACTAGAGAGGTGCCTTCATCGGTTTTGGTATCGATCTCTAACTCCCGTTTATATTTGCATGCTTTTCATGTCATTGATTTATAGCATGTCATGTTTTATTGTTCATTATGCCTGTGCCATGTTTATTAGAATAGTGATATACATGTTAGTTATTTGAGACACCCATGTTTAATATGGACTTATATCTTTGTGTTCTCACTTTGTTTTAAACTAATATGTATGGCCTAGATCTAATGCATATGCATATACATAATGATCATGTGGATGTTTATGATTTTTTTTGATGCTTCATGTTTTGATTACTTGTTTAAATGTTAGTTTTCATAAAACTAGGATATATACTTGTACATATAGTGGGCAGCAAATAGATCATTATATTTTTGTGCTTGAACGCTCGTTTGTACCCATTAGATGTGCTAGTATAGTCTAGTTTTGAAGATTCATGCATTTTGACTTGCATTCCTATTTTATCCATGTTTTCATGTTCATGTGTTTTCACTTCATGTATATATTTTATTGTGGGAGGACCACCTTGGTTTGGAGAACCACCCTGAAGATTACTATTTTGATGCATCACTTTCAAGGGATGTTTGGTGGGAGGACCACCTTGATTTGGAGAACTAGAGAGGTGCCTTCATCGGTTTTGGTATCGATCTCTAACTCCCGTTTATATTTGCATGCTTTTCATGTCATTGATTTATAGCATGTCATGTTTTATTGTTCATTATGCCTATGCCATGTTTATTAGAATAGTGATATACATGTTAGTTATTTGAGACACCCATGTTTAATATGGACTTATATCTTTGTGTTCTCACTTTGTTTTAAACTAATATGTATGGCCTAGATCTAATGCATATGCATATACATAATGATCATGTGGATGTTTATGATTTTTTTTTGATGCTTCATGTTTTGATTACTTGTTTAAATGTTAGTTTTCATTAAAACTAGGATATATACTTGTACATATAGTGGGCCGCAAATAGATCATTATATTTTTGTGCTTGAACGCTCGTTTGTACCCATTAGATGTGCTAGTATAGTCTAGTTTTGATGATTCATGCATTTGACTTGTATTCCTATTTTATCCATGTTTTCATGTTCATGTGTTTTCACTTCATGTATATGTCTATTTGCCAAACCTTAAGATATACATGTATACCCCTTGAGTCATTTGCTTGTCATGCAAATCTTTATTATGGACTCATTGTGTTTAGGGATATGTATGTATACTTCTTGTTTTGTCAAAACATACATATGCCTTGAAGATTAAATCGTTTTGTTGATTTTCATGTTTTAAGAAATTTTCATAATTGAGCTTGATTGAACATTTTCATGATGATATGTTTCACATAACACTTGTTCACTCACTTTATTAGTTTTCTCATGATTTTATTTTCATGAGTCATATATGAGCTTTATATCTTTTGAGTGTCATTTGTTGAGTGATTTACATGTTTTTCATGAAAATATTTTTGTTTTATTCCTTACTTGAAGGATTTCGCACTAGTTTACAAGTTTTTCCATTTAACTAGTTGCGAGATTCTTCGTTATGGTAGAAGTTTTCATACATACTATATTTTCAAACCATTTTTGAAACCCCTACTTTTCACGGGCGGTTGGATGGGCGACCATGCACATGTATGCTTTTTATTGAAAATCTATTTGAACATGAGCATGAAATGGGTGGTAGGATATGAGATATACACTTGATATTATTGTTGTTTCAATTGGTATCATCTATTTTGATTGGTACTATTTTTCATACACTTTTATAATGTTTTATTTGTGCTTGATATATCCCTATATCTTTGAGCACAAATGTTCAATAGGCTAAGCTTAGTTTTTAATGACTATCATGTTTCAATTGATTAGTTTTCAATCGGTATCATAATACAAGCTTAGGCATCGTTTTGTTTGGTCTTTCATAAAGGGGGAGAAAATTCGTATTTTTATCTTTCAATTGGTATTTTGTTTGCCGTTGATTTCTACTCCCATACTTTATGATGAAAAATGATTAAAAAAATGAATATTGATTTTGATTTGGTATCATATGTTCAAAATGAAATATACTTTAAATTGGTATCAAGATGCTTATTTGTTTACCTTCAATTGATATATATTCACTTTCAATTGATATTAAAATGTACTACATTGACATATTTTTAATTGGTATCTTAATTGATTGTCACCCCTTATTGGTATCATTCTTTTTGTTTTAGAAAAAAAGGGGAGAACATTGTTTTTATTGTTTTTGACCCCTTTGTTGATGATTGACAAAAAGGAGGAGGTATTTGAGTTTATATGCATGCTTTGTATGCATGTTTTGTTTATATAGAAACATTATTTGTTTTTATTAGTTTGTTGTTTATTGGTATCAAGAGCATTGTTTGTTTATTGGTATCAAGAGCATTTTATTGGCATAAATAGCATTGTTTCACTTAATTTATTTTTTTTTGGTATCAAGAGCTTTATAAATTTTACCGTTTAATTGTTTAATTGGTATCAAGAACATGTTTTATACATTTCATTTGTTTTATGCATGTCTATGCATTTTCAAGTTTACTATTCATTGCATATTTTTATTGCTTATTGTTATGCATGAGTTAAGGGGGAGCTTCCTTGAAGCTTAACTTTAATCCATGCATATATAACTCCATGAGTTTTGTCATCATCAAAAAGGGGGAGATTGTTGGCCCAGAGGCCTTCCACTCTAGTTTTGATGATGATTAACTCATGTAGTTATGTTTACTAATAATCTTGTGATGCTTAGTTTCAGATCATTAACTAAGATATTAGTTGGTGATTAGTTCAACAAAGGAGTTTTGAAGCCTTTCACTTTGTGATTCAAGAGCCCGAGCATCAAGATCATATATAGCACTCGTTGGAGTCAAGCTCGGTGGATCATGGTTTGGATCGAGTCGACTTGAAGACGGAGTTCATCAAGAAGACTTCGTACCTTTAGTTTAGTTGTGTTTAGATCCATTTGTAAAGATTAGAATAGTGTGATATGCTCAAGTTCACAATACACACACGTTTCATGTTTTGGATTCGATTTTTTCGGTTTTTGGTTTAAACCGATATTGGTTTTCGTGAATAGATAGTATCAATACAAGTTTACTTTGTTTAAGTGTATATTAGATATATTCTATATACATGTAAGCTTAATTTCCTAGACAAACTTATGTTGAGTTGCCTATTCATGAGGTTTGGTGTTTTGTGTTTTTAACAAAACATATTTTCGTATTTAAAGTCAAAAACAATGATATATAAATGTTTCTTGTATATTGGATTTCTATCCATATGAAACATACTTTAAAATGGTTAAGTATCATGTTTTTATATTTGGATGAGTTTTGGATAAAACAAATCTTCATTTGAAAAATTCAAGTTTGGAAAAATACAGGTTTTGGTTTTCGGTAATTTTTCCATAACACAAAAATGGTTTAAAATGTTTGATATTTGTGTTGAAATTTTTCACACTTGTTTGTATATCATATATAATGTTAGAAACTATTTTTGTGGATTTTTAGAAGATTTATGGGATTTTCTTGAATATTTTTAACCCAGTTTTTCAGTCCCAGAACCCAGCCTGCCAGGCTCTAGCGGTCGACCGGACCGGTCGACCGGACCCAGAGTCGGTCGACCGGACCGGTCGACCGACGTGCACCAAACGTGCACGCTGGCCAGTCACTTGGGGCGGTCGACCGAGCGGTCGACCGGCCAGAGAGCTTTTGCTCTCTGGATTGGGACGGTCGACCGGGCGGTCGACCGTTGGCTTCCAACGGTCAAAAATTTGACCGTTGGCGGTCGACCGGGCGGTCGACCGCCAGCCGACAAGAGCAGAAATCTGCTCTAATGGCTAGTTTTTGGATTGGGGTGTACATATACCCCATTGTTTGAGTTTTTGGCTAAGTTTTTAAGAGCAAAATTTCTAGAGTTTCTCCAGTGTTTTAAACAAGTTTTCAAAAGTGTTTTAGTGCCAAAAAGATCCATCTTATTTGTTTTAAAGTGTTTTGTTTATTTCAAAGAAAATAGGTTTTTGGGAATTAGTTTCTTGATCTAAAAATCTATATCTATTTGATATTTTCCCAAGAGATTTTCTTTGATCAAAACACTTGTTTTCCACTTGAGCTATATCACTCTATCCTATTCTATAGGATCATTATTTGTGGGAAAAGAGATTGAGTTTGTGGTCTTTGAGATCACCTTGTTGTAACCACCCTTTATTTGTGATATCCCTCTTTGGTAGAGGTTGATTTGGGTTGTGGTTTGCTCCCTCTTTGGTAGAGGTTGAGGTTGTTGTTTACTCCCTCTTGGTGAGGTGGAGTTGGTGGTGGATTTGTTTCCCTCTTCAGTAGAGGTGGATTGTGGTGTTTGTTGCCTCGGTGGAGGTTGTATTGGTTGAGAGAGGAGTTCGGTACTCTAGTGGATTTGAAATCCTTCTCGGTGAAGGCGGGGACGTAGAGCTCGATGCTCGAACCTCGAAACACATCTTATTGTCTGCGTTTGATCCATTGACTCTTAACTCTCTCTCTTTTATTTGTGCCTTGCACCTATTCATATTGCCCATACATATTATATGCTTGGTTGTGTTTGCTTGTGTGCCTCACTTGTGCTTAACCACGAGAGCTTTATATAGCGCCGCAACTCTTATTCAGAGGAATCAAGAGGAGTTAGTCCAGAACCCTTCACGGGAAATTCTGCTGCACTCATTGGTTGCACTAAGTATAGTTGCAATTAGTTTTAATTTTTCGCATTTTGTTCATTAGATTAGCGGTACACCTATTCACCCCCCTCTAGGTGTACTTTCAATTAGTATCAGAGCCTACGCTCCTGATATTTGGTTTAACCACCTAGGACTGTGATCTTGGTTTGCTAATCTATCATTTGCATTTTGCACATATATATTGTTTGCACACTCTCATGGATTGCTTGTCACCTCCCATGTTTGATGTTTCCAACATTGACACGTGGAAACTTAGGATGTCCATGTACCTAAAAACCCTAGGCTTTCATGTTTTCCTTGCCGCTACCAAGAAATGCTATCTTGGTAACCGCAATCATGTAGGGGCCAATACACAAGCCCTTGAGGCTATTAGAAGCACGCTTTTTGAAAAATATCTTATGCTTGTTTCTAACTTTGATTCCGTCTTTACAGTGTGGAACAAGTTGACCACCTCCAAGCTTCAATTGCCAATCCAAACGGAGGATGAATCTAGTGGAGAATCCGAGCCACAATGCTTCATGATCCAAGGGAATGACTCCCTTGAGGTATACTCGGAAACTCAATTAGATAGTGATGATGCTAGTTCTTCATGTGATGATCATGTTGATGCAAATGCCTTAAATGAAAAACTTTCTATTGTTTATGAAAATTGATAGAAAAATATAATCTTTTGAAAAAAAAGACTTTTGCATTAAATAAAGAAATTGAAAATTTGTCTTCTAAACTTGGTTTGGTTTTACAAGAGAAAGAGGAGATTTCTAATGAAAGGGATTTATTAAAATCTAGACTTGATCTTGCCCTAAAAGAAAATTAATTTTTGAAAAATAAAAATGATTGTGAAATAATTTTGAAGAAAAATGAAAACTTGTCTTCTAAAGTTGATTATGTTTTAAAAGAGAATAATTCTTTGAAAAACAAAATAAATTTGATTTCACAAGAATTAAAAGATTGTTTAAAGAAAAATATTTCTTTGCAAAATGATATAGATACTCATGTTTGCCATGCTAGGATAGTTTCACCTAGTTCACCCATTGCATGCTCCACTTCTTCTATAATTGAAAATGATATAAATTTGTTAAAGAAGAATATGGATTGTTTGGGCTCCACTTTGAGCCATTGTGTTGTGAGCCATACACGTTTGGAATCTTTGTTTCGAAAGAAACAAGTTCCATCTTTGCATGTACACCCTCCACGGCATACACATGCTCCTCACGTACACACCCATCACATGTATGCTCATGTGTACACTTGTACACATTGTGGACGTAAGGGCCCTTGCTAAATTTTGTTTTGATCGTATACATGATGTTAATTTAGCAAATAAATTTGTTTGGGTTAGAAAAGGTACTAACCCCCATGGACCCAAAAGAGTGTGGGTACCAAAGACCACCCCTATTGTATTTGATATAGGTGTGGGCTCTCGCATGACGTGAGAGTTATGGTGCCTTGAGGTGGATGCGTTCCGAGCCTGAAGATTACTATTTGGATGCATCACTTTCAAGGGATGTTTGGTGGGAGGACCACCTTGGTTTGGAGAACTAGAGAGGTGCCTTCATCGTTTTGGTATCGATCTCTAACTCCCGTTTATATTTGCATGCTTTTCATGTCGTTGATTTATAGCATGTCATGTTTTATTGTTCATTATGCCTATGCCATGTTTATTAGAATAGTGATATACATGTTAGTTATTTGAGACACCCATGTTTAATATGGACTTATATCTTTGTGTTCTCACTTTGTTTTAAACTAATATGTATGGCCTAGGTCTAATGCATATGCATATACATAATGATCATGTGGATGTTTATGATTTTTTTTTGATGCTTCATGTTTTGATTACTTGTTTAAATGTTAGTTTTCATTAAAACTAGGATATATACTTGTACATATAGTGGGCCGCAAATAGATCATTATATTTTTGTGCTTGAACGCTCGTTTGTACCCATTAGATGTGCTAGTATAGTCTAGTTTTGATGATTCATGCATTTTGACTTGTATTCCTATTTTATCCATGTTTTCATGTTCATGTGTTTTCACATCATGTATATGTCTATTTTGCCAACCTTAAGATATACATGTATACCCCTTGAGTCATTTGCTTGTCATGCAAATCTTTATTATGGACTCAATTGTGTTTAGGGATATGTATGTATACTTCTTGTTTTGTCAAAACATACATATGCCTTGAAGATTAAATCGTTTTGTTGATTTTCATGTTTTAAGGAATTTTCATAATTGAGCTTATTGAACATTTTCATGATGATATGTTTCACATAACACTTGTTCACTCACTTTATTAGTTTTCTCATGATTTTATTTTCATGAGTCATATATGAGCTTTATATCTTTTGAGTGTCATTTGTTGAGTGATTTACATGTTTTTCATGAAAAATATTTTTGTTTTATTCCTTACTTGAAGGATTTCGCACTAGTTTACAAGTTTTTCCATTTAACTAGTTGCGAGATTCTTCGTTATGGTAGAAGTTTTCATACATACTATATTTTCAAACCCATTTTTGAAAACCCCTACTTTCCACGGGCGGTTGGATGGGCGACCATGCACATGTATGCTTTTTATTGAAAATCTATTTGAACATGAGCATGAAATGGGTGGTAGGATATAAGATATACACTTGATATTATTGTTGTTTCAATTGGTATCATCTATTTTGATTGGTACTCATTTTTCATACACTTTTATATGTTTTATTTGTGCTTGATATATCCCTATATCTTTGAGCACAAATGTTAAATATGCTAAGCTTAGTTTTTAATGACTATCATGTTTCAATTGATTAGTTTTCAATCGGTATCTTAATACAAGCTTAGGCATCATTTTGTTTGGTCTTTCATAAAGGGGAGAAAATTCGTATTTTTATCTTTCAATTGGTATTTTGTTTGCCGTTGATTTCTACTCCCATACTTTTATGATGAAAAATGATTAAAAAATGAATATTGATTTTGATTTGGTATCATATGTTCAAAATGAAATATACTTTAAATTGGTATCAAGATGCTTATTTGTTTACCTTCAATTGATATATATTCACTTTCAATTGATATCAAAAATGTACTACATTGACATATTTTTTAATTGGTATCTTAATTGATTGTCACCCCTTATTGGTATCATTCTTTTTGTTTTAGACAAAAGGGGGAGAACATTGTTTTTATTGTTTTTGATCCCTTTGTTGATGATTGACAAAGGGGGAGAGGTATTTGAGTTTATATGCATGCTTTGTATGCATGTTTTGTTTATATAGAAACATTATTTGTTTTTATTAGTTTGTTGTTTATTGGTATCAAGAGCATTGTTTGTTTATTGGTATCAAGAGCATTTTATTGGCATAAATAGCATTGTTTCACTTAATTTATTTTTTTTGGTATCAAGAGCTTTAATAAATTTTACCGTTTAATTGTTTAATTGGTATCAAGAACATGTTTTATACATTTCATTTGTTTTATGCATGTCTATGCATTTTCAAGTTTACTATTCATTGCATATTTTTATTGCTTATTGTTATGCATGAGTTAAGGGGAGCTTCCTTGAAGCTTAACTTTAATCCATGCATATATAACTCCATGAGTTTTGTCATCATCAAAAGGGGGAGATTGTTGGCCCAGAGCCTTCCACTCTAGTTTTGATGATGATTAACTCATGTAGTTATGTTTACTAATAATCTTGTGATGTTTAGTTTCAGATCATTAACTAAGATATTAGTTGGTGATTAGTTCAACAAAGGAGTTTTGAAGCCTTTCACTTTGTGATTCAAGAGCCCGAGCATCAAGATCATATATAGCACTCGTTGGAGTCAAGCTCGGTGGATCATGGTTTGGATCGAGTCGACTTGAAGACGGAGTTCACCAAGAAGACTTCGGTACCTTTAGTTTAGTTGTGTTTAGATCCATTTGTAAAGATTAGAATAGTGTGATATGCTCAAGTTCACAATACACACACGTTTCATTTTTTTGATTCGATTTTTTCGGTTTTTGGTTTAACCGATATTGGTTTTCATGAATAGATAGTATCAATACAAGTTTACTTTGTTTAAGTGTATATTAGATATATTCTATATACATGTAAGCTTAATTTCCTAGGCAAACTTATGTTGAGTTGCCTATTCATGAGGTTTGGTGTTTTGTGTTTTTAACAAAACATATTTTCGTATTTAAAGTCAAAAACAATGATATATATATGTTTCTTGTATATTGGATTTCTATCCATATGCAACATACTTTAAAATGGTTAAGTATCATGTTTTTATATTTGGATGAGTTTTGGATAAAACAATCTTCATTTGAAAAATCCAAGTTTGGAAAAATACAGATTTTGGTTTTCGGTAATTTTTCCATAACACAAAAATGGTTCAAAATGTTTGATATTTGTGTTGAAATTTTTAACACTTGTTTGTATATCATATATAATGTTAGAAACTATTTTTGTGGATTTTTAGAAGATTTATGGGATTTTCTAGAATATTTTTAACCCAGTTTTTCAGTCCCAGAACCCAGCCTGCCAGGCTCTAGCGGTCGACCGGGCCGGTCGACCGGACCCAGAGTCAGTCGACCGGACCGGTCGACCGACGTGCACCAACGTGCACGCTGGCCAGTCACTTGGGGCGGTCGACCGAGCGGTCGACCGGCCAGAGAGCTTTTGCTCTCTGGATTGGGACGATCGACCGGGCGGTCGACCGTTGGCTTCCAACGGTCAAAAATTTGACCGTTGGCGGTCGACCGGGCGGTCGACCGCCAGCCGACAAGAGCAGAAATCTGCTCTAACGGCTAGTTTTTGGATTGGGGTGTACATATACCCCATTGTTTGAGTTTTTGGCTAAGTTTTTAAGAGCAAAATTTCCAGAGTTTCTCCAGTGTTTTAAACAAGTTTTCAAAAGTGTTTTAGTGCCAAAAAGATCCATCTTATTTGTTTTAAAGTGTTTTGTTTATTTCAAAGAAAATAGGTTTTTGGGAATTAGTTTCTTGATCTAAAAATCTATATCTATTTGATATTTTCCCAGAGATTTTCTTTGATCAAAACACTTGTTTTCCACTTGAGCTATATCACTCTATCCTATTCTATAGGATCATTATTTGTGGGAAAAGAGATTGAGTTTGTGGTCTTTGAGATCACCTTTTGTAACCACCCTTTATTTGTGATATCCTTCTTTGGTAGAGGTTGATTTGGGTTGTGGTTTGCTCCCTCTTTGGTAGAGGTTGAGGTTGTTGTTTACTCCCTCTTGGTGAGGTGGAGTTGGTGGTGGATTTGTATCCCTCTTCGGTAGAGGTGGATTGTGGTGTTTGTTGCCTCGGTGGAGGTTGTATTGGTTGAGAGAGGAGTTCGGTACTCCTAGTGGATTAGAAATCCTTCTCGGTGAAGGCGGGGACGTAGAGCTCGATGCTCGAACCTCGAAACACATCTTATTGTTTGTGTTTGATCCATTGACTCTTAACTCTCTCTCTTTTATTTGTGCCTTGCATCTATTCATATTGCCCATACATATTATATGCTTGGTTGTGTTTGCTTGTGTGCCTCACTTGTGCTTAACCACGAGAGCTTTATATAGCGCCGCAACTCTTATTCAGAGGAATCAAGAGGAGTTAGTCCAGAACCCTTCACGGGAAATTCGGCTGCACTCGTTGGTTGCACTAAGTGTTGTTGCAATTAGTTTTAATTTTCGCATTTTGTTCATTAGATTAGCGGTACACCTATTCACCCCCCTCTAGGTGTACTTTCAATTAGTATCAGAGCCTACGCTCCTGATATTTGGTTTAACCACCTAGGAGTGTGATCTTGGTTTGCTAATCTATCATTTGTATTTTGCACATATATATTGTTTGCACACTCTCATGGATTGCTTGTCACCTCCCATGTTTGATGTTTCCAACATTGACACGTGGAAACTTAGGATGTCCATGTACCTAAAACCCTAGGCTTGCATGTTTTCCTTGCCGCTACCAAGAAATGTTATCTTGGTAACCGCAATCATGTAGGGGCCAATACACAAGCCCTTGAGGCTATTAGAAGCACGCTTTTTGAAAAATATCTTATGCTTGTTTCTAACTTGATTCCGTCTTTACAGTGTGGAACAAGTTGACCACCTCCAAGCTTCAATTGCCAATCCAAACGAAGGATGAATCTAGTGGAGAATCCGAGCCACAATGCTTCATGACCCAAGGGAATGACTCCCTTGAGGTATACTCGGAAACTCAATTAGATAGTGATGATGCTAGTTCTTCATGTGATGATCATGTTGATGCAAATGCCTTAAATGAAAAACTTTCTATTGTTTGTGAAAAATTGATAGAAAAATATAATCTTTTGAAAAAAAAGACTTTTGCATTAAATAAAAAAATTGAAAATTTGTCTTCTAAACTTGGTTTGGTTTTGCAAGAGAAAGAGGAGATTTCTAATGAAAGGGATTTATTAAAATCTAGACTTGATCTTGCCCTAAAAGAAAATGAATTTTTGAAAAATAAAATGATTGTGAAATAATTTTGAAGAAAAATGAAAACTTGTCTTCTAAAGTTGATTATGTTTTAAAAGAGAATAATTCTTTGAAAAACAAAATAAATTTGATTTCACAAGAATTAAAAGATTGTTTAAAGAAAATATTTCTTTGCAAAATGATATAGATACTCATGTTTGCCATGCTAGGATAGTTTCACCTAGTTCACCCATTGCATGCTCCACTTCTTCTATAATTGAAAATGATATAAATTTGTTAAAGAAGAATATGGATTGTTTGGGCTCCACTTTGAGCCATTGTGTTGTGAGCCATACACGTTTGGAATCTTTGTTTCGAAAGAAACAAGTTTCATCTTTGCATGTACACCCTCCACGGCATACACATGCTCCTCACGTACACACCCATCACATGTATGCTCATGTGTACACTTGTACACATTGTGGACGTAAGGGCCACCTTGCTAAATTTTGTTTTGATCGTATACATGATGTTAATTTAGCAAATAAATTTGTTTGGGTTAGAAAAGGTACTAACCCCCATGGACCCAAAAGAGTGTGGGTACCAAAGACCACCCCTATTGTATTTGATGTAGGTGTGGGCTCTCGCATGACGTGAGAGTTATGGTACCTTGAGGTGGATGCGTTCCGAGCCTGAAGATTACTATTTGGATGCATCACTTTCAAGGGATGTTTGGTGGGAGGACCACCTTGGTTTGGAGAACTAGAGAGGTGCCTTCATCGGTTTTGGTATCGATCTCTAACTCCCATTTATATTTGCATGCTTTTCATGTCGTTGATTTATAGCATGTCATGTTTTATTGTTCATTATGCCTATGCCATGTTTATTAGAATAGTGATATACATGTTAGTTATTTGAGACACCCATGTTTAATATGGACTTATATCTTTGTGTTCTCACTTTGTTTTAAACTAATATGTATGGCCTAGGTCTAATGCATATGCATATACATAATGATCATGTGGATGTTTATGATTTTTTTTTGATGCTTCATGTTTTGATTACTTGTTTAAATGTTAGTTTTCATTAAAACTAGGATATATACTTGTACATATAGTGGGCCGCAAATATATCATTATATTTTTGTGCTTGAACGCTCGTTTGTACCCATTAGATGTGCTAGTATAGTTTAGTCTTGATGATTCATGCATTTTGACTTGTATTCCTATTTTATCCATGTTTTCATGTTCATGTGTTTTCACTTCATGTATATGTCTATTTTGCCAAACCTTAAGATATACATGTATACCCCTTGAGTCATTTGCTTGTCATGCAAATCTTTATTATGGACTCAATTGTGTTTAGGGATATGTATGTATACTTCTTGTTTTGTCAAAATATACATATGCCTTGAAGATTAAATCGTTTTGTTGATTTTCATGTTTTAAGGAATTTTCATAATTGATCTTAATTGAACATTTTCATGATGATATGTTTCACATAACACTTGTTCACTCACTTTATTAGTTTTCTCATGATTTTATTTTCATGAGTCATATATGAGCTTTATATCTTTTGAGTGTCATTTGTTGAGTGATTTACATGTTTTTCATGAAAAATATTTTTGTTTTATTCCATACTTGAAGGATTTCGCACTAGTTTACAAGTTTTTCCATTTAACTAGTTGCGAGATTCTTCGTTATGGTAGAAGTTTTCATACATACTATATTTTCAAACCCATTTTTGAAAACCCCTACTTTCCACGGGCGGTTGGATGGGCGACCATGCACATGTATGCTTTTTATTGAAAATCTATTTGAACATGAGCATGAAATGGGTGGTAGGATATAAGATATACACTTGATATTATTGTTGTTTCAATTGGTATCATCTATTTTGATTGGTACTCATTTTTCATACACTTTTATATGTTTTATTTGTGCTTGATATATCCCTATATCTTTGAGCACAAATGTTAAATATGCTAAGCTTAGTTTTTAATGACTATCATGTTTCAATTGATTAGTTTTCAATCGGTATCTTAATACAAGCTTAGGCATCGTTTTGTTTGGTCTTTCATAAAGGGGGATAAAATTCGTATTTTTATCTTTCAATTGGTATTTTGTTTGCCGTTGATTTCTACTCCCATACTTTATGATGAAAAATGATTAAAAAATGAATATTGATTTTGATTTGGTATCATATGTTCAAAATGAAATATACTTTAAATTGGTATCAAGATGCTTATTTGTTTACCTTCAATTGATATATATTCACTTTCAATTGATATCAAAAATGTACTACATTGACATATTTTTTAATTGGTATCTTAATTGATTGTCACCCGTTATTGGTATCATTCTTTTTGTTTTAGACAAAAGGGGGAGAACATTGTTTTTATTGTTTTTGACCCCTTTGTTGATGATTGACAAAAAGGGGGAGAGGTATTTGAGTTTATATGCATGCTTTGTATGCATGTTTTGTTTATATAGAAACATTATTTGTTTTTATTAGTTTATTGTTTATTGGTATCAAGAGCATTGTTTGTTTATTGGTATCAAGAGCATTTTATTGGCATAAATAGCATTGTTTCACTTAATTTATTTTTTTTGGTGTAAGGAGCTTTAATAAATTTTACCGTTTAATTGTTTAATTGGTATCAAGAACATGTTTTATACATTTCATTTGTTTTATGCATGTCTATGCATTTTCAAGTTTACTATTCATTGCATATTTTTATTGCTTATTGTTATGCATGAGTTAAGGGGGAGCTTCCTTGAAGCTTAACTTTAATCCATGCATATATAACTCCATGAGTTTTGTCATCATCAAAAAGGGGGAGATTGTTGACCCAGAGGCCTTCCACTCTAGTTTTGATGATGATTAACTCATGTAGTTATGTTTACTAATAATCTTGTGATGTTTAGTTTCAGATCATTAACTAGGATATTAGTTGGTGATTAGTTCAACAAAGGAGTTTTGAAGCCTTTCACTTTGTGATTCAAGAGCCCGAGCATCAAGATCATATATAGCACTCGTTGGAGTCAAGCTCGGTGGATCATGGTTTGGATCGAGTCGACTTGAAGACGGAGTTCATCAAGAAGACTTCGGTACCTTTAGTTTAGTTGTGTTTAGATCCATTTGTAAAGATTAGAATAGTGTGATATGCTCAAGTTCACAATACACACACGTTTCATGTTTTGGATTCGATTTTTTCGGTTTTTGGTTTAACCGATATTGGTTTTCATGAATAGATAGTATCAATACAAGTTTACTTTGTTTAAGTGTATATTAGATATATTCTATATACATGTAAGCTTAATTTCCTAGACAAACTTATGTTGAGTTGCCTATTCATGAGGTTTGGTGTTTTGTGTTTTTAACAAAACATATTTTCGTATTTAAAGTCAAAAACAATGTTATATATATGTTTCTTGTATATTGGATTTCTATCCATATGCAACATACTTTAAAATGGTTAAGTATCATGTTTTTATATTTGGATGAGTTTTGGATAAAACAAATCTTCATTTGAAAAATCCAAGTTTGGAAAAATACAGGTTTTGGTTTTCGGTAATTTTTTCATAACACAAAAATGGTTCAAAATGTTTGATATTTGTGTTGAAATTTTTAACACTTTTTTGTATATCATATATAATGTTAGAAACTATTTTTGTGGATTTTTAGAAGATTTATGGGATTTTCTAGAATATTTTTAACCCAGTTTTTCAGTCCTAGAACCCAGCCTGCCAGGCTCTAGCGGTCGACCGGGCCGGTCGACCGGACCCAGAGTCGGTCGACCGGACCGGTCGACCGACGTGCACCAAACGTGCACGCTGGCCAGTCACTTGGGGCGGTCGACCGAGCGGTCGACCGGCCAGAGAGCTTTTGCTCTCTGGATTGGGACGGTCGACCGGGCGGTCGACCACTGGCTTCCAACGGTCAAAAGTTTAACCGTTGGTGGTCGACCGGGCGGTCGAGCGCCAGCCGCCAAGAGCAGAAATCTGCTCTAACGACTAATTTTTGGATTGGGGTGTATATATACCCCATTGTTTGAGTTTTTGGCTAAGCTTTTAAGAGCAAAATTTTCAGAGTTTCTCCAGTGTTTTAAACAAGTTTTCAAAAGTGTTTTAGTGCCAAAAAGATCCATCTTATTTGTTTTAAAGTGTTTTGTTTATTTCAAAGAAAATTGGTTTTTGGGAATTAGTTTCTTGATCTAAAAATCTATATCTATTTGGTATTTTCCCAAGAGCTTTTCTTTGATCAAAACACTTGTTTTCCACTTTAGCTATATCACTCTATCCTATTCTATAGGATCATTATTTGTGGGAAAAGAGATTGAGTTTGTGGTCTTTGAGATCACCTTGTTGTAACCACCCTTTATTTGTGATATCCCTCTTTGGTAGAGGTTGATTTGGGTTGTTGTTTGCTCCCTCTTTGGTAGAGGTTGAGGTTGTTGTTTACTCCCTCTTGGTGAGGTGGAGTTGGTGGTGGATTTGTATCCCTCTTCGGTAGAGGTGGATTGTGGTGTTTGTTGCCTCGGTGGAGGTTGTATTAGTTGAGAGAGGAGTTCGGTACTCCTAATGGATTGGAAATCCTTCTCGGTGAAGGCGGGGACGTAGAGCTCGGTGCTCGAACCTCGAAACACATCTTGTTGTTTGCGTTTGATCTACTGACTCTTAACTCTCTCTCTCTTTTATTTGTGCCTTGCATCTATTCATATAGCTCATATATATTTTATGCTTGGTTGTGTTTGCTTGTGTGTCTCACTTGTGCTTAACCACGAGAGCTTCATATAGCGCCTCAACTCTTATTCAGAGGAATCAAGAGGAGTTAGTCCAGAGCCCTTCACGGGGAATTAGGCTACACTCGTTGGTTGCAGTAAGTGCAGTTGCAATTAGTTTTAATTTTCACATTTAGTTCATTAGATTAGCGGTACACCTATTCACCCCCCTCTAGGTGTACTTTCAGTTAGTAGCCTTGAGTTTTCTTTTTTTTACTTTGTTTTAAAACCGATTCTAAACCCACTTCTTTATCGTTTTCTTATCGATGTTTTCATCGCCTTCTCCTCCTACCACTTCTACTTTTCTTTTTTTCTTTTCTCTTTTTTAAACAAAGAAGAACTCGTTAACAATCACGTGAATGCAATGTTAATGGTTTATTGTCTCTCATTCTTGTGGATTCGACCCATTTAGCCTATATGCTATAATGAAAGTATAGAAGAAGCCAAAGCGCACATAATTAAAATATTGATTTCTAAATACACATTTTCGTGCACGCTTCACATCGATTATCAGTGAGGGTGACAGGTTGGTGGTGATGTTGAATGGAGGTGGTGATTGAGGTGGTGCATTGGATGGTGATTGGTGGTGGTGGAGAAGTGATTGACAAAGAAAACAAAGAATATAGAAAGTCTGATCTGATGTAGGATGGCTCTGAATTCTTGCAATATATCCGCGGTAGTAAGGGCTATGCGGGTCGAATCCACAGGGAGGAATGCAATGAAGCTTTTTGGTATTTTTTACAAACTAGATTGGTTAGATTGTTCTTTGATAGGTAGTAAAAAATGCATATTTATAACTATATTTACTATCATATTTCCCTATTTATTCCTATAATCCTGCACTATTACTAATGTTTTATTATTTAATGTGTGCAGGCCTTGAGTAATTATTTAAATAAAAGAATAAAGCCTAAATGATGCCCAAAAAGCCCATGTGCAAGCCCATGTGCAAAAGTTGTAGTAATTTAGAAGTTTCTTATTATCTAACCTAATCTAAACATGAATTTTTAAACTCTTTATTTAAAATCTAAGTGAGGAAAAGGAAGGATAAGAAAGAACTCCTAATTGCTAAAAGAAGAGGAAAAGGATGGACTTCTACTCAACCCTAATTACTTGCAAGACAAGGTTAAAGATAAAAGGAGAAGAGTGCAAAGATATAAAATCGTTTTAAAAGATTTGGATTTAGGGTAACTTGCTTCTCAAGTTATCCCGAATTTTCAAAATAAAGAGTTGGTATGCAGAATCTAAAAGGATATACCCAGATGGACGGACCAGAGGAGGCCACGCGCGAAAGCGCGTGGCCAGGGACCACACTATGGCCGCGAAAACGCAGCCATAGCCGCGTTTCCGCCGCTCCCTGGATAAGGTTGACGTCCAGTTTTTGTGGGAGAGTTGTATCGGGACTCTACTACTTCTATCTCCTATAAATACCCCTGCAGAGCAACAGAGAGGGGCGTGCAGAAACGAGCTTAGGGTTTTTCTTAGGCTAAATTTTTAGATTGTAACTTAGTTTTTTTTAGTTTTCTTTTATGTAATTTTTACTTTTTATAATGTAACTGAGAGGAGAGACGAGTTTCATGGAGGAAGGAGATCAAGGTTGTACTGAGGTGACATCGGTGTAAGTAAGTCTTTTCTTCCATTGTTATAAGAATCGAATCGAAGTTTCTGTTTATTCTTTACTCTTGTTTTCGTTTATTTTCCTCTGATGTGTTTGTAATCCAAGTGAATTCAATAGCCTCGAAGTTGCCTTCTCCTTACAAGTGCCCTTGATGGCCTATGGTGATGAATAACCATTCTTTGTTAGTTTAGCTCGCCCTTTTATTCGTAGTGTCGATCGTGAATGGGGAAGATCCTATACGCCATGCTTGATTGCCTTCAAAGACAAGGCAAGTCGTCGCAACGGGTCCAAGGTATATGAGCACTAAAGAGGTAAGTAATTTTTAGGGTGACTTTCTTTTCTTTTATTTTTTTTAGTTTAGATCGCCAACACCAACAACACCCAACTCCTTCATCACTCATTTCGATTTCTTTGTATATATCTATTTTCTATTTTTCTCCACCTTCTTAATCTACCACTTTCTTTCTAATTTCATTTTAACTTAATTTTTCTCTTTTTCTTTTAAAGAACAAAAGAAGAATTTTAACCATTAGTTGTAGCATAAAAGAGAACTTACTAAAAAAAGCTTCCATCGCTAGTCCTTCCCTGTGGATCACGACCGCACAGCCACTTGCTATTGCGGTAGAATTGAGCACCTTGCATATCCTATTCTTAGATCTGAACTTTTGTATTCTTGTGTGCAAGTAAAACCTCAATCAAATTTTGGCGCCGTTGCCGGGGAGGGACGGTAAGTTATTCTCTAAAAAAAAAGCTAATTATTGATTTATTTATTATTATTATTTTTGTTTACAGGATCAGAGAACAGGAAATATAACTGCAGCAAAGGACATATAGCAACTCTGTGCCTCTGCCCTCGAAGGCAGAGCAGCAGAGCCTACTACAGAGCCGCGCAAACGCGGCCATAGCCGCGTTTTCGCGGCCTGAGTAGTGAACTACTCATTGTGTTTCCTGCAGGTTGCTGGAAATTTAAAGTTAGACTTGCTGTTCTGTTAAGTTTTCTCTGTAATCACCCTGCACACTGCTAATTAATTAACAGTAACCTATTTGTTGAAAAAAAAAAGTAGACTCTTGCATCATAGGCACGTGTCTATTTAATTTTTTAATTTCTGTTGAAAAGTACTGGAGACAAGGTACGTTCGCATTGCATATAGATTAGGAAGCACCATTGGCTGATTTACTGCTTTTGAGTGAATATTTGTCTATTGTTTTACACGTGCATTAAATCACTTTAAGGGCATAACCCATAAATAAGATAAGGTGGGGATTTCATCACCCTCCCTTAGCCCACAAACAATCTCCTTACTCACTAACCAAGCCTAACTAAAAACGAGTAGACGTTGGCCCTAGGTACATCTCGGACTCAATTAGGAGATTATCCTAAGGGGAAAGGTGTTGGAATTTGACTCCTGCCAAATCAGTGTCTAGGAAAGGGATTGAGGGCCGAAAGACTGAAGGTTGGTGGTTACTTAATTAAGGAACGTCTTTGACGGATAACCTCCCACCAATTTTGCCCTGACCTGGCTGATTAGCTTGTGGTCAAAGTCCGCATTATACCTCCCGTGGACAGTCTAACCAGTTAGGAGTCATCTGGGTCATAGGTCTACCCTAACTTAGATTAGAATTTTTTTTCTTTTTTATTTGCTTATTTGTTTATTTTTTTTGTGTTTTATTGTGTGATATGGCTTATAACAACAATTATTCCAATTTTAATGGTAATCCATATTACACACCAACCTCTTTTTCAGATATTACCAACCCGGCATATCATAACTTTAAATAACCTAGTGTGCCGGAGTGGTCTTATCCGAATGAATATAACCCATGCCCCCCATCGTATGACCATAATTTTCACAACAATTTCAACTCTTCACAGAGTCAATAGGGATTCGCCTCCCCCGAGTCCAATTTTCAACCAACTTGTCCTCCTTATCCACCTTGTCCACAATATTTCCAAGATTCATCCTCGGTTCCACCAGTTCAAAATAGAAAACCATCAATCTTGGAAATGATGAAAATGAGTAGCATGAGTCCGAGCAACAATCACAAGATAGAAAACCATCAATCTTGGACATGATGATGCGTGAGTCCAAGCAACAATCACAGAATCTGACGGACTCACAATTTCACCACGATTGTCACAACAACACTTCAGCTTTTCAAGTCCAATCACAACAAAACGATGAACCAATCGACTATGAAAAGATGCTTGAAGCCATGACTCAGGCTAGAATCACTCGTGATCATGACATAGATATGATGGTTCAAACTTTACGTTCTCACCGTTTGACCATTTCTGATGTCACTAACCATTCTGTTAGAGCCGAAGAGTCAAGTTGTTTTGGAAAACAAGATTCTATTTCAGTACAATCATTTGAACTTGCCCAAACTCCAATTTTTGAAAATGACATTGACAGTTTGGCAATTTATTCATTTCCTAAAATAGAACTTGAAAATAACTATGATCCTGACCCTCAACTTGGTTATTCAATTCTACTTCCTGATTCAATAATGACTCCGGTGTCTTCACCTGATTTCAATCCTCACGAGTCAACATTGGATCCTGTGCCAATTCATTATGAAATTGAATCGCCAACCTTTTATGATCATCATATTGAACTTGACCAATTTCATACTTTTGAAAGTCCCATTGACAAATTGGTCAGTTCTCATTTTTATGATATTGAACTGAATGAGATATGTGATCTAGATTCTTAAATTTGTGATCCAGTTCAAATTCCCGAATCAATATTGGCTCCTGTTTTGTTACCCGATTTAAGTAATATTTTAGAGTCAGTTTTGATTCCCACACCAGTCATTCTTGAACTTGAATCACCAATATTAAGTCACATTCCATTGTAGGAAAATAAATGTGGACTAGAGTTTCAACTTCTTGATTTGGACCCACTTCTTAAACCAAGCTCGACTCCTGAACCTTTACTTGACTTAAGTCACTTTTCTGAGTCGGTATTAGTTCCCGTACTTCCTCAGTCCAAGTCAATTATTCTATCTTTTCACACTCCATTTTAGGACAAGGCAGTTGACAAAATTGACTCCGAAAATTATAATGAAATTTGGAAATTAGATGGGGTGGAATTTTTAATAAAAAATGTTCATACATACATCATTTTAGTGGGTTATACAAGAGAGATTTCTGGTGGGTTCCTCCGAACTCCACAAAAATTCGATTGGGCTGCATTTCGTGGACCAATTAGACTACCACCGGAACCACCACCTTAAGGTAATATTTTCCTCCCCTTTCTTCTTTTTCATGCATAAGTGCTTTCATTCATACATTGAGGACAATGCATGAGATAGGTATGGGGGGGAGGATTTACTAACATATTAACATAGGTAAATACTAACTATAAAAAAAAAGAAACTTTTTGAAAAGAGAATTTTTTTGACTTATCTTTTGAAAGAAATCTAAGTTAGTCTTATGAATTAGGAAAATCATGATTAGGATTTCTAAAAACTTGGTCAAAATAAATAAATTGTTGAAATTTTAGGTATAGAAAAAAGAATTGAATAAGTAATTAGTCTTGATTTTTACCTTAATGAAATGTGCATACCTAATACATTTACATATCTAGGATTCTAAGACAAAGACTCTTGTACCTTATAAAAAAAAGAAATTCACTAACTAAGCTGGATACATGTGCCTCAAGAAGCATAAGTATTCACGCCTAAAGGTGATTTTATAAATAAAGTCCTTAGTTTTGTGACCTAGTTCACTCGAATCCTTAAGTCCGAGGGGTGTTTTTTCACCCGGTGCCCTAAAACCACCCAGTTTGGGAGTCATCAACTTTAAGTTCGCTACATGGGTGGATTAGAAAGCCTAAGAAAACTAAGAAATATTACTTATATATGTAATAACGCATCTAATAGTCAATTAGTTAGGTATGAGGGCCTCAAGAAGCCTTCATGCTTACACGAAAAAAAATTAGATGAGTTATACATATTAAAAAAAACAGAGAAAATAATAATAAAGAGGCATGAGAGTCCAAGTTAAAGAATTCTTAGTAAAGATTCACAAGGATGGATATGGCTTAGGGTAACGAAAAAGACTATACAAAAATTCAATTTTGATTCTTACCTAAAATGGATAACAATTTACTATATAAAGACTAAGTTTAAGAATGAATAAAAATGATAATCCTAAAAACTTATAGATTACTTAGTCTCTTCAAACATATTTCAAATATTTTCCTTTTTATGGATTTTGTGGGTGTAATCCGCTGAAAACCCTCACGAGACAACACTCGTCCTCTAGGGTAACCTAGAGGTTTAACGGCTTGTTGCACATGCTAAGTGCAATCGTGATGCCTACGAAAGAGAGTTAGGATAGATTAGTTTTTCTTTTCTTATTCTTTTTGATTTTTACTCGAGGACGAGCAAAAAGATAAGTGTGGGGGTGTGATAGGTAGTAAAAAATGCATATTTATCACTATATTTACTATCATATTTCCCTATTTATTCCTATAATCCTGCATTATTACTAATGTTTTATTATTTAATGTGTGCAGGCCTTGAGTAATTATTTAAATAAAAGAATAAAGCCTAAATGAAGCCCAAAAAGCTCATGTGCAAGCCCATGTGCAAAAGTTGTAGTAATTTAGAAGTTTCTTATTATCTAACCTAATCTAAACTTGGATTTTTAAACTCTTTATTTAAAATCTAAGTGAGGAAAAGGAAGGATAAGAAAGAACTCCTAGTTGCTAAAAGAAGAGGAAAAGGATGGACTTCTACTCAACCCTAATTACTTGCAGGACAAGGCTAAAGATAAAAGGAGAAGAGTGCAAAGATATAAAATTGTTTTAAAAGATTTGGATCTAGGGTGACTTGCTTCCCAAGTTATCCCGAATTTTCAAAATAAAGAGTCGGTATGCAGAATCTAAAAGGATATACCCAGATGGATGGACCAGAGGAGGCCACGCGCGAAAGCGCGTGGCCAGGGACCACACTATGGCCGCGGAAACGCGGCCATAGCCGCGTTTCCGCGGCTTCCTGGATGAGGTTGACGTCCAGTTTTTCTGGGAGAGTTGTATCGGGACTCTACTACTTCTATCTCCTATAAATACCCCTGCAGAGCAACAGAGAGGGGCGTGTAGAAACGAGCTTAGGGTTTTTCTTAGGCTAAATTTTTAGATTGTAACTTAGTTTTTTTTAGTTTTCTTTTATGTAATTTTTACTTTTTTTTATGTAACTGAGAGGAGAGACGAGTTTCATGGAGGAAGGAGATCAAGCTTGTACGGAGGTGACATCGGTGTAAGTAGGTCTTTTCTTTCATTGTTATAAGAATCGAATCGAAGTTTCTGTTTATTCTTTACTCTTGTTTTCGTTTATTTTCCTCTGATGTGTTTGTAATCCAAGTGAATTCAATAGCCTCGAAGTTGCCTTCTCCTTGCAAGTGCCCTTGATGGCCTATGGTGATGAATAACCATTCTTTGTTAGTTTAGCTCGCCCTTTTATTCGTAGTGTAGATCGTGAATGGGAAAGATCCTATACGCCATGCTTGATTGCCTTCAAAGACAAGGTAAGTCGTCGCAACGGATCCAAGGTATATGAGCACTAAAGAGGTAAGTAATTTTTAGGTTGACTTTCTTTTCTTTTATTTTTTTAGTTTAGATCACCAACACTAACAACACCCAACTCCTTCATCACTCATTTCGATTTCTTTGTATATATCTATTTTCTATTTTTCTCCACCTTCTTAATCTACCACTTTCTTTCTAATTTCGCTTTAACTTAATTTTTCTCTTTTTATTTTAAAGAACAAAAGAAGAATTTTTAACCATTAGTTGTAGCATAAAAGAGAACTTACTAAAAAAAGCTTCCATCGCTAGTCCCTCCCTGTGAATCACGACTCGCACAGCCACTTGCTATTGTGGTAGAATTGAGCACCTTGCACATCCTATTCTTAGATCTGAAATTTTGTATTCTTATGTGCAGGTAAAACCTCAATCATTCTTCTTTTTGTTAAAAGAAAATTTCTATGTTAAATGTTAGAGATGAAAATATGATGGTGAAAATAGGGTTGGATTAGAGACTAGGGTTTTGAAAAGATTA
Organism: Agave tequilana; assembly: GCA_038442645.1. Lineage (NCBI taxonomy): Eukaryota > Viridiplantae > Streptophyta > Magnoliopsida > Asparagales > Asparagaceae > Agave > Agave tequilana. Next base: position 37,517 of record JAVJIF010012160.1, on the reverse strand, counting down.
AAAGTAAAAGAAACAAGATTAATTATCTACCACCACTAACTTACCAACCTATCTAGTTTAAACTTTACTTAGATCATAGGAGTTAGACCTTGGAGTTACTTGTAAGTCATGCAAAACTAAATCCTATTTGAAATAATCACTAACCAAGATCTAACATTAAATTATCAAAGCCTTCTAAGCATAGAATAAGAAGAATAACTAAGATTAACCATTAAGCTATCAAAGCTATCTATTATAGGATAAGAAAAACAATTGGACAGTATTAACATATATGGATTTAACTAGTCATCATCATGTGCCTTAAGAACTTTAACTAATCCTACAGTTAAGCACGAATATGATTAAATCAATTTATTCTAAAATAGAATTAGAACTAGTGGTGGAAAGATTAGCAAGTCATGAAAAAAATAAGCTACTCATAAGAGAATTTAAATAAAGTATGGTAAAAGAGAAAGCAAGTAAAGTGGGCAAGTAAATAAAGATAAATTAGAAAGAAAAACTTTGTTATTGATGTTGTCACCTTCAATTACAAAGAGCCTCTTTCTTCTTTACAAAACTTGAAGTAGAACTAAATTCTAAAAATTACAAAAGAAATTTGAAAGAGAAACTAAAGAAAAAACTTAAGTTATGATCTCTGATGTGGATATACTTTTTAAGAGAGATTTTAGCTCTTTAAATAGGCCTTAGAGCCAATCACAAAAAGATACAAATTAGGAGGTTTAACTCAATCCTAATTCAGTACAGGAATTCAATTCTGAATTAATTTGTAGCAAGTCAGTGTGTCGATTGCTGAAAATGACTCATCAGAAGATTGAATTAAAAACAGTGGTCAACATACGAATTGTAGACTTTTAAGTCCTCATTCTGTAGCGTCTTCAATCATCGTACTTGAGTATCTGTAGCAAAAGTTATGATCCGAATACTACAAGGTGTCCACTCTGAATCCGAGTCTGAATTGATTTTGAACTCCATTTAATTTGAATTATCCTCCTTATCCCTATTAGGATTAGCTTTATCCCATCCATCACCTAGAAATATATCTTCTGATTTTGAATTTGAATTTTAAAGATGATGATATATCCTTGCCTTTTCTTGATTTCAAATTAATTTAAATTGAAACTCAAATTTAGATAGGATAAGGGATAAAATAGAAGTTTCTTGTATTCTTATCTTCTCATTAAGTAATTACACACCATAATCAAAAAGTGGTTAAATAACAATATTAAATAAAGAATAATCAAAGATTAATGTGCAAATGTGATGATAATAATGCAAAATTGAGATGCAGTCAAGAAGGTGGAGAAAGAAGGAGATGGTGGGGGATTTTAGTGGAGGAGATGGAGGTGAAGGAGGAGTTTGGGAAGTGGTGGTGGTGCACCGGGGATGGCCGTCGGCCTAGGTGTCGCCAGAGGTGAGGAGAGCGTCGGGGGATGCGTGGGTGTGCGGGTAGCCGCTGGTGGCTAGGGGAAGAGATAGAAAGAGATATGGAGTGAGAGGGAGAGGAATTAGAATAGAGAGTGAAATTGAAAGTGAGAGAGTGAGATTTAAAGAGAAAATGGAAGAGAAATGTTGGAGAGGGTAGAGAATTTGGTCTCTTGTGTCGCTGGCCTAGGAGAAGAGAAGAGAAGAAGAAAGAGAAGAGATATAAGAAGAAAGAAAAGAAAGGAAAGGGGAGGAAAGTGAAGAAAGGGTGTGGAAGGGAAAAGAAAAAGGAAAGGAAACTAAAAAGAAAGGAAAATACAGGAGAAGAAATGAGGAGGAAAAAATAAAATAAGTTGGAAAATCCTTGGGCAAAGTTACGGATATGAGAAAAACTGGAAATACCGGAAACAACCGAAAATAAAGTAACTCGAAAATATTCCCAAATTTGTTTTGGAATAGATAATATTATATTAAGATACATAGTAAAATCAAATTTATGAAATTCAATTCCATTTTCAAGTTAAAAATTCTTGAATCAACTAGCGGTACAGTCGATGCCAAACCTAGTCGAAGTTTGATAAATTCAAAAAAATTTTCAAAAATGTATTAAGATAAAAAATGCAATCTTGAGAAATAATGTGAATGTAGTTTCTAAAAATTGAACTCTGTTTGAAAATTAAAAATCAGAGAATCAATCAACGATACTAATTGATACCAATTTTTAAGATTTTGTAAAATAATTCAAAAAATTAAGAAAAATTTAAAATTTGGGAAAAAATATTTGAAAGTGAAACCAGTCAACTCTGACTCGCAGAATGATCAAATCAAGCAGTACACTAAGATCGGGTCCCCTGTTCGGATTCGGGCTGACTCTGAGTCCAGGAACCCAAATCCAATACTAAATGATAATATAAATAATCACAAACTAAAAATAAATACAAGAGAAAAATTGAAAAATACAATTGAAAAATTAGAACACGTATCTGTTACGTGTTTCGAGAACAGGGTGTTACAGAATTCCCTCTGGATTTCTGAATACAATATAATCTTCATTGATTCTTTAGCTAACCGAATAAATCTTCAAAAATCTGATTTAACTGATCTAGATCTGGGATCATCCTCTCTCCCTCCATTTATAATTACCTGCACAATTCAAATATCAAGAAAAATGTAGAAATCATTGCAAGATATATGTAGGAATCTTGTTCACAATAAATGCAAAATGCATGTACTATCAATATGCCCCAACCCCAGTGTTATGAATAAGATTGAAACAGTCATCTTCACTATTCATCGAGTTAGTGGGTATACACCTCCCCCAAGTTATATGGTTAACCACCTTTCTAACATTCAGCTTCCTGTACTCCTTATCAAGATCAACCTATAGAAGAAAAATCTAAGTTATCTAAGAGTTTAGAAGCTATGCTTGAGTCCGAGCGACAATTTCAAAATATGATGGACTCCCTTCCCAAGTTCCAAGACCAAGATCTATACTCCTTTTTTTAAATCCCACCACAAAAAGAAGAAGAACCGATTGACTTGAAAATAGTATAGAAGCCTTGATTCAGTGCCAAAATAATTTCAACCAATCCATCAATAAAGCAAAAGTAGAAATGATCAATTGTTCAACCCAATGATTGATAGGAATGAGGGAACTCTACTTAACAAATTTTTCACAATTTCAGATATCCCAAGCCATATTGATAGGAACAAAGAATCATGGTGTCTTGAATACTTTTACCAAGATTCAATTTTACTACAACATCTTGAACTTGACCAACCCCAAATTCTTGATAAATTGGCATGTTTTCACTTCAATGAAATTTAACTTGAATATGAATATAACCCCGATCCTCAACTTTATGATTCAATTTCAAATTTTGAATTTATGTGGACTCCGATATCCTTTCCCGATTTGGACCACATTCCCGAGCCAACATTGATTCCCATACCAATAAATCTTGAAGTTGATTGCCGATCTTGCAAAGTTACGTTCCATTGTTAAAAAATTAATGTGAACTTCAGTTCTTTGATTTGGCCTCGAACCAAAACAGACTCTTAAACCTAAACTTGATTTAAGTCATATTCCTGAGTTAGTGTTGGTTCCCGTACCTTTCACTCTTGAGCCCAAATCAACCATCCACTGAGTCACATTCCATTATGGGACCTAGGTGTTGAACATTATGACTCCGAGATGGTTTACCAAGATTGGTCATTTAACCGGGATGAGTATCATGATAAGATCTTGAATGATCATATTCAATTGAGTGGTTGTAACAATGTTAAAGGGTTGGAAGTCAAAGGTGGGTTCCCTTGAATCCCATATAAATTGGATTGGGCAGCAACTTTTGTACCAATCAGACCACCACCGGAACCATCACCTTAAGGTTTTATTTTTTTTTTCCCCTTTTACTTTTCATGCATATATGCATTTCATTCATACATTGAGGACAATGTATGAGATAGGTGTGGGGGAGGGTTTCACTACCATAGATTTTCTTTTCTTCTTTCTTGTATAAATTATAAAAAAACAAAATAAAAAATATTTTCTTTCTTTTAAAAAACTTTTTGAATTGAGAAACAATATTTTGACCTTATTTTGAATGAAAATAAGTTAATCTTAAGGATTAAAGGAATCATAATTAGGATTTCTTAATACTTGCTCAAAATATGCTTATTTGTTTGATTTTTAGGGTTAGAAAGAAAACTGAAAAAATAATTTGGTCTTGACTTTTACCTTGATGAAATATGCATTCTTTATACATTTATACATTTTGGATTAAAGGCAAAGATTCTTACGCCTTATATATATATATATATATATATATATATATATATATATATATATATATATATATATATATTATATATATATATATATATATATATATATATTATATATATATATATCAAAAATCCTCATAATAAGCTGGGTTATTGTGCCTGTAAAACATAAGTATTCACGCCTAAAAGTGGGTCATATCAAAACTAAAATTCTTAGTTTTGTGGCCTTGTTTGCTTGAGTCCTAAAGTCCTAGGAGTGTTTTCTCACTCGGTGCTCAATAGCTGTCCGATTTAGGAGTCACCGACCTAAGGCTCGTTACATGGGAGAATTAGAAAGCCAATTAGAAAGCCAAATAAAACTAAGGGATATTATCTTCATAGAATGTAAAATAAGGCATAAGAGTTAGAGTTGAAGAATCTTTATTCAAAACATTCATCGTCACAAAGATGCCTATGATTTAGGGCAAACTAAAAGACTAGGTGAGAAATATAGTTTTTTCTTATCTTGATTGATAATAAGTTCTTGCATGGAGACTAATTTTAAGAATGAATAGTTTGGTGATTCTATGACTTATAGATTATTTGGTTTTTGCAAGAATACTTCAAAAATTATCTCTCTTTCAAAATGCATTTTTCAAAAATACTAAGACTTTATTTTTCTTTCTTTTATAGATTTTGTGGGCATAAATTCACTAAAAATGCTCATGACACTATAACTCTTCCTCTAAGGGTAACCTAGAGCGTTAAAGGCTTGTTGCATAAGGTCAGTGCAGGTGACCTGCGAAAGTGCTCTAATAATATTTTAGATTTAATTTTCTAATTTTGCTCTAGGAAAAAGTGTTAGTAGGTATGAGGTGTGATTGTACGTGCATTTTGCATATTTATTATTACATTTTCACGTTCATTTTTTAATAAACTCTGCTACTTAATTCTCTTTTTGTTTAATGGTCTGCAGGTTTCACCTCAATTAGGTTTCATTACGTAATAGTCCTGAATATAAACATACATGGAAAAATCATAATTATCCTCAAACTATTAAGATTCATCTATATATTTTGGCAACATCTCTGATCAAAGTGAAATAGTGCACAAAAAACAGAGTTTAGAAATAACAGATTAAGATTGTTCGCTGATTCCTCAATACTGCTGCTATATCAAGTGGATATGCAGGTCATGATCTATAAAGAGGGATGCGATGCACGCTTTTCAGTATTCTATTTAAGTTACTAAAATAGGTTAAGAATTTCTTCTTAATTTTGAAAAGAAAATAAAAGACTATGTTAAGTTATATGAGGAGTATAAAGAAAAAGAAATAAAAAGAAAGTATTTGTGTTGGTTTTTAAAGGTTTTTAAACTAAAAAAATTAACAGAAAGAAAGAAAGAAATAACATAAAAGTGTACTTACCTCTGTGGTTGATTACTTTACTCTGATCGTTGGCGATGGTTTACCTTAAGTTGGACGTGATTAGTGCATACCCCATAAGATTGGATTCGGTTCCCGTCCACATTACGTCATCAAAACTTCGAGAAGCAAGTATGAAATGATACATATTTTAAAAGAAGAAATCTATCATCATGAGCTATTGTGGCACTCGCAATAGTAAGGCTATTCTGATGCTTTTAGATTCATACGAATTTAGAAATCAAACACAAGAGGAAAAATACTAAAATGAAGAAGAATAACATAAAAACAAGCCTTGATTAAATTGAGAAACGATAAAAGAAAGGAGTAAGATTACATTGGTGTCACTCCCAATACAATTCTTCCTCTTTTGCTCGTATGAATCTCTCTTTAATCCTAACTATGAAAGAAACAGAAATTACGTAAAAAGAAAAAGAAAAAAATTAAAACCTAAACTAAATTAAGAGTAAGATCCTAACTTAGACTCTCTGTGCTCTGCATATCGTGATATTTATAGGAGAAATGGAGTGAGGAGAGCATAGTTGAATATGGGAACAAATCGCTGGCCCAATGGCCCTAATCTGGTTGCACAAATGCAACCAAAGCCGCTTTTACGTAGCCAGGATCTGGTCATTTGGTCAGATCCTTGAACGTGTGGAGATCCCCTTTTTGTTTCCCCATATATCCAGTTGGATTTGCAGTTTGGCTTTGAAATCTTCAGTATATTTTCTCCAATCTTCTTTTATGAAATAAATTCATTTAAATCTAAATTAAATTGGGCTTTTGGGCTCATTTTCTCTCCTCCTCCATTAATCAAGGCATGCACACCATTAAACAAAAAGATAATTAAATAGCAGTGTTTATTAAAAAATAACTGTGGGAATATAATAATATACATGTATAATTAAAACCCCATGAGGGAGATTAATTGCACAAGGGTCTCCGTCAAGGAGACCTTCTGTCACCTCTGCTCTTTGCCCTAGTGGCCGATAGACTAAACTGTATGATTCTCAAATGCAATATCAAGGTCCTGTTGGCCCAAAGGCCCATCACTCTAGTTTTGATGATGATTAACACACGTAGTTATAGTACTAATGACTTTGTGTTTGTTAAGTTTATCAAGATCTTAGTCGGTGTTTAACTTCAATAAAAGATTCGAAGTCAAGTTTTGAAGCTATAAAGTTCGCATCAAGAACTCGAGATGGAGTCGTCGCTCTTTGGATCGTGTTTTGATCGAGTTGTCTTGGAGAAGAAGATTTACAAGAAGATTTTGGTCTAGATTTGTTTGTTTAATTAGACCTTGTATAAGCATAGTCTAGTTTTGAATTGCTCAAGTATACATGCACACACACAAGGTTTATAGTTTTTTGTTTTCGGTTTAACCGTTTCATTTTGAAAGTTTACGTTTACATGGTTTATAGCTACATAGAATAAGTTTCATGGTTTATATATGTGGTGGACTCTATCTACACATATTAGAGATTTATTATTTAGAAAATCTTCTTTCTATGAATTCATGTGTTTCGGTTCAACATGTATACGGTTTTGAGTTTCGGATTATCAAGTATACAAATATCAGTTTCATGAATAGATTCCATCAAAAGAAATATACATGGTTTTTATGTATATTGAATTTCATCCATATACAATGATGGTTCATATATATTTAGATAAACTTATTTTGATGTATCTAATTCATGTGTTTAAGTTTTGTTTTTATCAAAACTTATTTTGTTACTTATTGTCAAAAATAAATATATATCATTTACTATGTGTATTGGATTCTATCCATACATACTATGCTTAAAATGTGTTTCAATAACTTATTTTTGTATTTATATAAGTTTATAGAAAAATCGGATTTCCATTTCAATATTTGGATTTTGGAAAATACGGATTTTGATTTTTGCCTATATTTCTTTGTCGCAAAAAATAGTTCAATTGTTTGTATTATGTGTTGATTTTTGATCACACATATTTGTACTTCAAAGTATTTATATTACCTTATATTTGTGAAATTTATGAGAATTTAATTGAATTTTTATGGGTTTCAAAGTCCAAGTTTTAAACCCTGAAATTTGGATGTTTAGGTTGCTTACGGTCGACCGATCGATCGACCGCAGGCTAGCTTGGTCGACCGACCGGTCGGCCGACATGAACATGTGCATGAGCCAATTAGCGGTCAACGAACTGATCGACCGACTGGCTTAACACTACTTTCTGGTTGGTCCCGATCGACCGACAGAGAGTTACACTCTCTGTGTTTTGGGGGCGGTCGACCGGTGGTCGACCGGCAACCCCAAAGGTCATAAAAAATGACCCTTGGCCAGTCGACTGGGCAGTCGACCGACAGGCTAGTTTAGCCTGGGTTCTGCCCCTAACAACTAGCTTTTGTTTGGGTTATTAAAGGGGTTTTCTTGGCCAGATTTTGACAAGATTTTCAAGAGCAAAATTTTCCTACTTCAACTGAGTTTTAGCAGCAAGTTTTTAAATAAGCTTTTTAGCTTTAAAATCTATATCTCTATTTGTTTCAAAGTTCTGAAAAATCAAAGAAAAATAAGTTTTACAAATCTAGTTTTTATCTCTAAATTTCTATATCATTTCAAGAGTTTTTTTCAAAAAATCGCCTTTGTGTTTCTTTTCTAAGATCTTTGTTCACTCACATACTTGAGCTATTCATTGCTAATCTTTCCTCTAAGATCTTGTATTGTGAGAGATATTTTGTTTGTGGTCTTTTGAGATCAATTTTTTGTTTGTGATCTAAGTGATCACCAAGTTGTAATTTTTCTCTTTGCTTTGTGCCTACCCTCTCGTGTAGAGGTGTGAGAGTTGGAGTTGTGTACTCCTTGTTTGTAAATGGTGTAATTTCTCAGTGGAGGTCCCTTTATAGAAGATCCTTAGTGGATAGTTGAAATCCTTCTGTGCGAAGGCGGGGACGTAGAGCGGTGGCTCGAACCTCGAAATATATCTTCGTATTTGCGTTTGGATTTTTCTCACTCAACTCTCTATTTTTTATATCTTACTGCTATTATTGCTCATATCTATTCATGCTTGATATTGTTTATGTGCTCACACTAGTATTCAACCAAGAGAGCGATTGAAGCACCTCAACTCCTAGTTTAGACGAATCGTGAGGAGAAGTTTTAGACCCCATCACGGGGAGTTAAGCTTCACTTTTGGTTATACATTGTGTGTGCTAGCATTTAGTTTTACTTCCATATTATTTGTCACTAGATTTGCGGACACCTATTCACCCCTCTCTAAGTGTACTTTCAATTGGTATTAAAACTAGCACTCCTGATATTTGGTTTAACCACCTAGGAGTGATTCTCATTTTGCTAATCTAGTTATTTGGTTTTCACACATAGTATTTACACTCATGGATTATCTTGCATCATCCATGTTTGATATTTTCAACATTGACATGTGAAAATTTAGGATGAGTGCTTACCTTAAAGCCTTGGGATTGCATGTTTATCTTGCCACTACCAAAAAATCATATGTTGATAATGGTAAGTATATAGAGGCTAATGCACATGTCATGGAAATCACACACTTTGCAAAAAATATATTTCTTTGGTTTCTCATTGTGATTCCAATTTTGCAGTGTGAAACACTTAGACCTCTCTCAAGGAACAAGTTTCTAACAATTTGGAGGGAGAGCCTATTGGAGATAAGTCCGAGCAAGCATGCTACATGGTCCAAGGGAATGACTCACTTGAGGTAACTTCGAATACTCATTTAGATGATTGTGCCAGAACTTTCAACGATGATCATGATAATGTAGATGCATATATGTTAAATGAAGAGCATTTTTTGTTTTGTGAAAACTTACTTTCAAAATACAAACCTTCAAAAAATAAGAGTTTTGATTTGAAGAAGAAAAATGAAATGTTGTTTTCAAAACTCGATTTGATTTTGAAAGAGAAGATTACGATTTCAAGTGAAAGGGATTCCTTGAGAACTCAACTCGATATTGTTTTAAAGGAAAATGAGATTTTGAAAAATAAAATTGAGTTTGATGTTGGTTTAAAGAAAAATGATGTTTTGTCTTCCAGACTTGATTTTGTTCTAAAAGAGAATGATTGTTTGAAAAACAAAATTGTTTTGATTTCTAAAGAATTGGAATGTACTTTTTAGAAAATATTTGTTTGGAAAATAATTTTGCTTCTCATGTTTGTCATGATTCTATTGTTCTACCTCCTAATGTTAAAAACTTTGTTTCTCTTGCATGTTCTGCATCTTCTTCAAGTATTGAAAATAATATTTGTATTTTAAAGAAGAGTGTAGATTGTTTGGGCTCCACTTTGAGCCAATGTGTCATGAATCACAAGAGGTTGGAATACATATTTTAAAAGAAACATACTCCACATATGCATGCACACCCATCACGGCATACACATGCTTCTCATGTTCACACATATGACACCATATATGTTAGAGTGTACACTTGTACACATTGTGGTCATACGGACCACCTTGCAAAATTTTGTTATGATAGAATAAATGCTTTGAATTTTGCAAGTAAACTTGTTTGGGTTAGGAGAGCTACTAACCGCAATGGATCCAAGAAAGTTTGGTACCAAAATCACTCCTATTTCTCTTGATGTAGGTGTGGGCTCTCACAAGACATGAGAGACTTGGTGCCTTGGTGGTGAATACATTTGAGCTAGATGAACACTAACTATTATGCATCGTTATCAAGAAGTTATAGTGGGAGGACCACCATGTTTGGAGAAGTGGAGACTAGTTTAATTGGTTTTGGTAACTATCTTTAACTTCTATTTTATATTTTTAGCATATCATGTTTTGGTTTACATGCTTTCATATTGAATGATTTTAGCATGTCATGATTTTAATGCTCATTATAGTTAAATAAAATGTTTATTAGACTTATAATATACATATATAGTATTTGAGATACGTTCATGATTATATTGATTCATATCTTTGTGTTCTCACTATAATTTAGCTATTGTGTATATCCTAATTCTAATAACGCTTGCATCTACACTAATAATTTCACAATCATGTTTTTGTATTTTTATGCTTCATATTTTGATTACATATTTAGATGTAATTTTTATTAGAACTTGTGATTATCCTTGTACAATTAGTAAGCAACACTTGATTATAATGTTTACATACTTTATTGTTCTTGTGTACTCATTACATGTACTTGTATGACGTAGTTTTGATGATTCTTGCATTTATACTTGTACTCCTTTACTTGTTTTTATATAACTCTTGTACATATTTTTCATGAAAATGTTCTTAGCTTCATGTATATATAAATTCTATTAAAACTATATGATATACATGTTCTATCCTTGAGTCACTTATATTAGACGTCATATACTCTGGACCCTTGTCATGTTTGGATAAATATGTATGCCTTAGTTTTGACAAAATATACATATGCCTTGAAGTTTAGTATCTAAAATCTTTATGTGTTTTTGATTAAAAAGAACTTCATATTTTTTGATGAATTGAGTTTATTGCCTTATCTCCATGCATATGTTGATTACATGATTTTTGTGCACTCTACATCATTTGTTTACTCATGATTTTTTATTCATGAGCATATATGTGTTTCATTTATCTTTGAGTGTCAATTATTGTTATTTAGCATGTTTTCATGGGATATATATATATATATATATATATATATATATATATATATATATATATATATATATATATATATATATATATATATGATTTATTTCTTACTTGAAGAATTTTGTATTAGTTTTCAAAATTACTATAAAACTAGTTCTTTATTCTTCAATTGGTAGTGTTTTTAACTTATACTAAAATTATCTTCAAAAATTATTTTTGAAAACTTCTACCTTAAAGGGCGGTTGGTTGGGCGACCATGACATTTATGCTCACATTGTATATTTTTTAAATATGTACATGATAGGGTGGATGTTATGAATTATACATGATTCTTATGATATTTCATTTTTATATACTCATATTTTCTTATATATGTATGCATCATATTTTAATATGTATTTAAAATTAATCATACATACATATATATGATTTCTTGTGCTGGATTAAGAATTTTTATACATATATGTTTTATAGCACAAATTATTTTATGCTAAGTTTGATTTAATATTAAATGTTAATTGGTATCTTTTACAAGCTTATGAAATCACCTAGAGGGGGATGAATAGGTGACTAGCTAATCCGATGGTAAAATAATGCGGAATTAAAACTATTTATGCAAACTAAAAACTATTAAGCTAAACACACAAGGTATAACCTAAGAGTGTAGCCGAATTCCCAGTGAAGGGCTCTGGACTAATTCCTCAAGATTCCTCTTTATTAGATTTGAGGTGCCACTATGGCTCTCTTGGTTGAATACAAGTGTGAGCAAGCAATCCCCAAGCATATAACAATATAGCACAAGAATATATGAAGCATATAATGAATATGAATAATAATAGAATGTAAGATATAAACACAAGTAAGAGATAGAAAGAGCAATCACAAACACGGGAGATTTGTTTCAAAGTTCGAGCGCCCTTACTCTACGTCCCTGCTTTCAACACTATGAAGGATTTCCACTATAAACCGATCCCACCGGATCACTCGGTGCCGTAAGACCTACAACGAGTTCACACTAGAACTCCTTGGACTCACTAGTCCCTCTCTTGTTCCCGCAAGAACTACACACCGCAAGCACACTCGCTTGCCGAGGCCATACCTCAACACCGAACTCCCACAAGAACTCGAAACAATGCGAATCCGCAAGTCCGCCTTTTCAAATACAAAGAAAATCACTTTAGTGATCTAAACACTTTGATCACCTCAAGCATTCTCACAACAAATATCCATATAGCATGGATGTAGCAATGGATACCTCAAGTGTATGTGAGAAAAACTTAGATTGATTTGGTGGTGAAAAACTCAAGAAATCTCTTTTACAAAACACTCTTGAAAAACTCTCATTTTGATATGGAAGTATTTGGCTCTAAAATAAGTGGAGATAAACACTTAGAAGTGTATGAAAAACTAACTTAAAAACCCACTTGAAATCTTGTAGAAAACAGTCCAAGAGAAGCCCCTTTTATAGGCTTCAAAAGTGTAGCCATTGGAGGCCAACTCAGCAGTCTGGACTGCTGGCGGTCGACCGCCTGGTCGACCGGCCAATGGTCAGATTTCTGACCGTTGCGTCAGCGGTCGACCGTTGCCTGGCAAATGACTCAGCGATCGACCGCCCGGTCGACCAGGCCATTTTCAGAGAGCAGAGGCTCTCTGGCGGTCGACTGTGCGGTCGATCGGCCTATGGTTATGCACGTTTGTGCGCATCGGTCGATCGACTTCTGGCTCGGTCGACCGGCAGAAGGCCAGTCCAGCACATTTTAGGGATTGAAAATTCAATCTTTTTACATTAAATAAAATCCCATAAATTCTCTAAAAATCTACAAAAATAAGTTTAGTAATATACTTTGATCTACAAGCATGTTTGAGTAAAAAATCAAAACATGTTACAAATATTTTGAAATATTTTTGTAATATGGAAGATTTTCCCTAAACAAAAATCTGTATTTTTCCAATATGATTTTTCCAAATTGAAAACCGAATTTTTCAAAACTCCTCCAAATATAAAAACAAGAACTCTTTTGAAACTTAGTATGTATGGTTATGATCCACTACACATATATGATGAAATATCTATGCTTTTGACATTAAGCTCTAAAATAAGTTTTGATAAAACACATGTATATTTTTAATCTTAAAAATCAAACCGGTATTTTCCAAAATGAAAACTCTTGTATGAAAACACATATAAATCTTGTGTGTGAGTGTAAATGAACTTGAGCAATCCACCAACTAATCTATCCTTTACATTTTATCTAAAAACAAAATCTTACTACAAACAAATCTAGACACATTTCTTCTCTTGAAGGTTTTCTTCTTCTTCTTCTTGACTTGATCGAAACCTTGATCCAATAAGCTAGACTCCTTTTGAGTACTCGATGCAATTTTGATGCACGAGCTCCTTAATCGGCACGTGCTAGCTCCAAAACTTGATTTTACATCCTTTGTTGAAGCTAAACACCATCTAAGATCTTGATCAAATATCTGAGACTAATTTAAACACAAGATCATTAGAACTATAACTATATGAGTTAATCATGATCAAAACTAGAGCGATGGGCCTTTAGGCCAACAACCTCCCCCTTTTTGATGAGGACAAAACTCATGGAGTTATATATGCATGGATTAAAGTCAAGCTTTATAGAAGCACTCCCTTAACTTATGCATAACAATAAATAAATGGATATTGCAATAAAGTGCATAAAACTAAACAAATATATATGCATAAACAAGGTGAGAGAAACATGCATTAACCAAAAAGTCTTTTCTCTAAAAACTTTCTCCCCCTTTTTGTAAAAACTTAAACTCAAATTATAAATATGCATATAAACTCAAACCCTTTTTGTATAAACTTAAACTCAAATGGTAAATATGCATATAAACTCAAAATCATAATATGCATATATAAACTCAAATCATTCTCCTCCTTTTTGTCAATCATCAACAAAGGGGTGAAAAATAAATCAACAATAAGAATATATATGCGATATACATTCATGAAGAGGAAGGCGTAAAGTTAGCTCCCCTGTATACATGCATTAGATGAAGAAGGGATGACAAAACCCTAACTCACATAAAGCATAATATACAATGTATAAGTAGAGATGTAAAGCTCCCCTATACATGTGTATCATATAAAGAAGAGATGTCAAGCTCCTCAATACAAGATACACTCAACATGAATCTATACATAGAAGAGATGTTAAGCTCCCCTTGCTTATAAGCAATACAAATCAAAACATTTTGAATCATCACTTTAAAGACAAATTTTGAATTTTCTTAAATCAAATTTTGATATACCACTTGTAAGTAAAAAAAATTTAAGATATCACAAAATATTTGATACCAAATGAAATTGAAAATTTTGATACAAACTGAAATTGAAACATTTGTAAATTGTTATACCAAAGAAAGTAAAATATTTTATATTTAGATACCAATTGAAATATATGGTAAATTTTGATACTAAATAAAAGGTAAAACAATTTTGATACTAATATGAAATCGAAACCAAATTGAAACCGAAACATATAGTTACCAATTGAAGTATATTGTACATTTTGATATCAATTAAATGGTAAAATATGAAGTATATTGATACCAATTGAAATACCAATAGAAAATAATGCATAAGCTCATTAAAATACCAATTGAGATACCAATTGAAAACAAGATTTAAGTCAAGTTTAGCATAAACATAATCTGTGCTTTAAACAAGTAAGGATATTGTAAATCAAGCACAATCAAATGATATATATGTATAAAAATGAAAATACCAAATGAAATTGATATTATTTGAAATTTGAAGCATACATATATAAGAAAATACAATATGAGTATACAAAAGGATATCAATTGTTACCAATTGAAAATACAGTGAGGATCAAGTGTGTAACTTATAATTATCCACCTTTCATGCACATGTCAAAAAGATTTTCAAGTAGAGCATACAAGGCACGGTCGCCAATCCATCCGGCCTTAAAGGGTTGGTAGGGATTTTCAAAAACAAGAGTTCAAAAAATATTTTGCGAAATTTGGAAACTCTACCAATTGAAGAAGAATAAATAACTAGTTTAAAGTAGTTTTTGAAAAACTAGTTAAAGATCCTTCAAGCATGAAAACAAAACATATATATCTCATAAATCATACAAAATACACAAAAGTTGACACTCGAAATCTATAAAGCTCAAATATTTTCATGAAAACAGTGTCATGAGTAAACAAATGAAGTGTGAGTGCACAAGAATCATGTAATTTACATTTTCATGAAAATAATCAATAAGGCTCAAAGTAAACATGAATTTCTTTTTATCAAACAAATATGAAAAAGATTTATTTTTCATTTAAAAACAAGCTGTTGGCCCAGAGACCTTCCACTCTAGTTTTGATGATAATTCACTCATGTAGTTATAGTTTACTAATAATCTTGTGATGTTTAGTTTTAGATATTTAACCAAGATATTAGTAGGTGATTAGCTTCAACAAAGGTGTTTTGGAGCTTTCATATAGTGATTCAAGAGCCCGAGCGTCAAAGTTCATATCCAGCACTCGTTGGAGTCAAGCTCGGTTGATCACGTTTGGATCGAGTCGACTTGGAGACTACGCTCTACAAGAAGACCTCGGTTTGTTTTAGAATAGTTAGTTTAGATCCATTGTTAAAGATTATATAGTGTGATATGCTCAAGTTCACAACACACATACGTTTCATGTTTATTGGTTTTCCGTTTTTGGTTTAACCGATTTTTGTTTTCATGAATAGATAAAATCAAAACAAGTTTACATGATTTAATGTATATTAGATTTGTTCTATATACATGTATGCTTCAACTATTTAAACAAACTTAGTTTGATAGTCTATTTCATGAGTTTGGAGTTTTGGTATTTTAACAAAACTTATTTTCTAATTTAATGTCAAAAAAATTGATATATATCTTTATATGTATATTGGATTATATCTATGTACTATATGCCTCAAAGTTGTTTCAATATCATGTTTTTGTATTTGCAAGTGTTTTGGACAAAACGATTTTTCATTTCAAAAATTCAAGTTCTGGAAAATACGGATTTTGGTTTTCGACAAAATCTCTAAGTTACAAAAATAGTTCAAAATGTTTGTAACATGGTTTGATTTTACTCAAACATGTTTGTATATCAAAGTATTATACTGAAACTATTTTTGTGGATTTTTAAAAATTTTATGGGATTTATTTGATAATTAAAAACCCAAGTTTTAAATCCTATAACAAGATCTGCCAGGCCCTGGAGGTCGACCGGGACGGTCGACCGGACCAGTGATCAGTCGACCGGACCGGTTGACCGACATGCACGAGGACGTGCACGTTGCTAGCCACTTAGGCCGGTCGACCGAGCGGTCGACCGACTACAAGCGCCCCACTCTCGGGTGGGGGCGGTCGACCGGGCGGTTGATCGTGAGCCATGGCACGGTAGACCGAGCGGTCGACCGGCCAGAGATCAACTGCTCTCTGGATCTGGCACGGTCGATCGCACGGTCGACCAGCAGGCTCAACGGTCAAAATTTTGACAGTTGGCCGGTCGACCGGAGGGCAATTTTGCCCCTGCCAGCTGCCAACGGGCAGATTTTGTTTGGGCCTTTAAATACCCCATTTGAGAGATGTTTCTCAACAAGTTTTTATGAGCCAAAATTCTGATCTTCTCTAGTGTTTTAAGAGCAAGTTTTTCAAAAGAGTTTTTGGGTTTAAAAGATCAATCTTCATTTGTTTTTAAAGTGTTTTGTTAATTCAAAGAAAATAGTCTTTTGAGAATTTGTTTTTGGTCAAAAAATTCTATATCTATTTGGAGATTTTCCCAAGTGATTTTCTTTGTTTAAAATACTTTATTTTCTCACACTTGATCTTATCATTCTATCCTCTCTATAGGATCTTTGTTTTGTGGGAAAAGAATTGATTTGTGGTCTTTTGATCACCAAGTTGTAAACCCTCCTAATTTGTGTTATCCCTCTTGTGTAGAGGTTGATTATTAGAGTGGTGGCTTTGTGCCCTATCCCTCTAGTGAGAGGTTGATTGGTTGTTTGGCTTTGTGCCCATCCCTTAAGTGTGAGGTGATTGTGTTTGAGTGGCTTTGTGCCTAACCTCTAAGTGTAGAGGTTATGTTGTATTTGAGAGAGGAGTTGTGTACTCCCAGTTATTGTATTACCCCAAATCCTCATTGGAGGTTTTCCTGTGTAGGAAGTCCTGTGTGGACAAGTTAGTGGAAATCCTTCTGTGTGAAGGCGGGGACGTAGAGCTGTGTGCTCGAACCTCGAAACATATCCGTGTGTTTGCGATTGATCCACTTTCTCTAACTCTCTCTATTAGTTTGTGCCTTGCATCATTTCATATTACTCATTCATATATTATATGCTTAGCTTATTTGTGTGTGCCTCACTTGTGTTTAACCACGAGAGCTTCATATAGCACCTCAACTCTTATTCAGAGGAATCAAGAGGAGTTAGTCTAGAGCCCTTCACCGGGAATTTGGCTACACTCGTTGGTTACATTAAGTTTGTTGCAATTAAGTTTTAATTTCCGCATTTTGTTTATTAGATTAGCTGTACACCGATTCACCCCCCTCTAGGTGTACTTACAATTGGTATCAGAGCCTACGCTCCTGATATTAGGTTTAACCACCTAGGAGTGTGATCTTGGTTTTGCTAATCTATAATTTGCATTTGCATTTGCACACATATAGTTTGCACTCATGGATAGCCCTCCCATGTTTGATATCTCTAGACTTGATATATGGAAGGTTATGATGAGTTGTCATTTAAAAGCCCTAGGATATAAAGTTTACCTTGCCATTACCAAGGAATCCTACCTTAGTGATAGCAAGCATATAGAGGCCAATGCACTAGCCCTAAAGGCACTTAGAGCATCATTTGATAAAAAATATTTACATGTATTTTCTCATTATGATTCCGTTTTTGCAGTGTGGAACATTTTGACATCTCCCGAGCTACCAACGCTTATCAATAAGAAGAGGGAATCTAGTCGAGACAAGTCTGATGAACGTTGCTTCATGGTCCAAGGGAATGACTCCCTTGAGGTACAATCAGATACTCAACTAGATGCTAGTACTAGTTCATATTGCAATGAGTGTATGGATCCATAAGCCCTAAATGATGAACTTGCTAAAAATTGTGAAAATTTGATTTTAAAATATAAACTTTTGAAAAAGGATAGTCTTGGTTGAAAAGAAGAAAATAAAAATTTATCTTCTAGACTTGAGATTGCTTTGCAAGAAAGGGATGAGATTTCAAGTGAACGTGACTCACTTAAATCCCAACTTGATCTTGCTCTAAATGAAAATAAGTTTTTAAAAAATAAAAATGATTGTGAAAATGTTTTGAAGAAAAATGAGTCTTTAACTTCAAAACTTGATTTTGTTGTAAAAGAAAATGAATCTTTAAAATTGAAAATTGTTTCAAAGGAATTGGATTTGGTTTCTAAAAAGAACATTTCTTTGAAAAATGATTTAGATTCTCATGTTTTCCATGCTAGTGTATCTTCACCATCTAGCGTATCTATTGCATGAACCTCTTCTTCTATAATTGAAAATGATATTTGTATGCTTAAGAAGAGTGTGGATTGTTTGGGCTCCACTTTGAGCCATTGTGCCATGAACCATACACTATTGGAATCCATGTTTCATAAGAAACAAGTTCCGTCTATCCATGCATACCATACACGGCATACACATTCTCCTCACGTTCACACTCATAACACTTTGTATGCTCATGTGTACACTTATACACATTGTGGGCGTAAGGGTCACCTTGCTAAATTTTGTTATGATAGGATGCATGATTCAAATTTAGCAACTAAGTTTGTTTGGGTTAGGAAAGGAGCTAACCCCCATGGACCCAAAAGAGTATGGGTACCAAAGACCACTCCTATTTTATTTAATGTAGGTGTGGGCTTTCGCATAACGTGAGAGTGATGGTGCCTTGAGGTGGATGTGTTCCGAGCTTAAAGAGGACTATTTAGATGCATCACTTTCAAGGGGGAGTTTGGTGGGAGGACCACCTTGGTTTGGAGACATATAGAGTTGCCCTATCAGTTTTGGTAACGATCTGTTACTCCTCATTTATGTTTACATGCTTTTCATATTATTCATTTTTAGCATGTTTTAATGTTTCATGATTAGTATGTTAAATGACATGACTATTAGACTTGTGATATACATGATTAGTATTTGAGACACCCATATTTATATGGACCCATATTTAGTGTTCTCACTTTAGTTTAACTAATGTGTATGTCCCACATCTAATGCATGTGCATTTGCCATAATGATCATATGAGTTTTTGTTTTAATTTCCATGCTTCATGCTTTGATTACATGTTTAGATGTTAGTTTTCATTAAAACTTAGGTATATACTTGTACAACTAGTGAGCCACAAATAGACTATTATATGTTTGTGCTTGAATGCTCATTTGTACCCATTAGATGTACTAGTATAGTCTAGTTTTGATGATTCAAACATTTTGACGTGTATTCCCATATTGTACATGTTTTTCATGTTTATATGTTTAGCTTTATGTATATGCCTATTTTGTCAAAACTTAAGATATACATGTATACCCCTTTGAGCCTTTTTGCCTTTCATGCAAATCTTTATTATGGACTCAATTGTGTTTAGGGATATGTATGTATACTTCTAGTTTAGACAAAACATACATATACCTTGAAGCCTATTTGACTTTGATGATTTTCATGTTTTGACAAGGAATTTCATAATTGAGCTAAATTGACTATTTTCATGATTATGTTTTTCACATAACTTATACACTCATATTATTTGATGTTTTCTCATGATTTTGTTTTCATGAGTATTATATGTGCCTTATTGATTTTGAGTGTTGATGATCGCGTGACTTACATGTTTTTCATGAACTATAATTTTACTTTATTCCTTACTTGAAGGATTTCGTACTAGTTTTTAAATTTTTTTCATTAAACTAGTTCGTATTCTTCATTTGGTAGAGTTTTCAAACATATTATATTTCAAACTTATTTTTGAAAACCCCTACCCAATTAAGGGCGGTTGGTTGGGCGACCATGCCCTGTATGCTTATTATTGAAAATTCTTTTAAACATGTGCATGAAATGGGTGGTAGAAAGTATGAGTTATACTCTTGATCTTATTATGTTTTCAATTGGTATCATTGGATCTTTTCAATTGGTATCACTATTGACATTCTTTTTGTATACTCATATATGTTTTTTTATATATGTATGCTTACACTTCAAATAGTATCAATTTCGATTGGTATTAAATTTTTCATACATATATATATGCTTTATTTGTGCTTACTATATCTCTTTATCTTTGAGCACAAATTTTGGTTATGCTAAGCTTAATTTCTTAAATGACTATTATATTTCAATTGATTATGTTTCAATTGGTATCTTATACAAGCTTATGCATCATTTTATCTGGTATTTCATAAAAGGGGAGAAAATTTATATTTCACCTTTCAATTGGTTTTCTTATTTTACTCCCACACCTTATGTTGAAAAATGATTGAAAAATGATATTGACTTTTTTTGGTATCATATGCTCCTAATGAAAAATTACTTTCAATTGGTACTAATCTTTACAATTGATATTAAGATTACCTATATGTTTACATCTTTCAATTAATATCAAAATTTTTGGTTAATTTCTTCAACATGTTTTATTTACTTTCAATTGGTTTCAATTGGTATAATATAGACATGTTTATTTAAATTAAAAACATTTGTTTTATGTACTTTTCAATTAGTATGTTCTATTTATTTTCATTTGATATCATGATGCGCTAAATTGATATATTTTTTTTCAATTGGTATCAAAATGTTTTGATTTGATTTCACCCCTTATTGATATTCTTTTTGTTTAAGACAAAAAAGGGGAGAACATTGTTTTATCGTGTACTTTAACCCCTTTGTTGATGATTGACAAAAAGGGGAGAAGTATTTGAGTTTATATGCATATTTATTGTTTATTTGTAAATTTATATCAAAGTTTGTTTCATATTGATATCAAGAGAGTTTATTTTATGTTTTGATGTTTTTGTTGATATTGGTATCAAGAGAACATATTTTGTTTTGGTTTATTGGTATCAAGAACTTTTGTTAAAATTTTTATTGTTGGTATCAAGAATTTTTATTGATTATCTTTCAATTGGTATCAAGAGTTTTTATTGATTGGTATCGAGAGCTTTTATTGCTTTTATTGATAAAGTTTTCAAATTGAAATTTTTATTGGTATCAACAGCAATTATTTAAAGAACATGTTTATTTTGAAAATGGAAAAGGAACTTATTATAAAAGTTTGGTATCAAGAGCATGTTCATTTCATTGTTTTATGCATGTTGATGCATATTCATGTTTAGTATTCATTGCATATATTTATTGTTTATTGTTATGCATGAGTTAAGGGGGAGCTTCTTTGAAGCTTAACTTTAATTCATGCATATATAACTCCATGAGTTTTGTCATCATCAAAACGGGGGAGATTGTTGGCCCGGAGGCCTTCCACTCTAGTTTTGATGATGATTCACTCATGTAGTTATAGTTTACTAATAATCTTGTGATGTTTAGTTTCAGATATTTAACCAAGATATTTGTAGGTGATTAGATTCAACAAAGGTGTTTTGGAGCTTTCACATGATGATTCAAGAGCCCGAGCGTCAAAGTTCATATCTAGCACTCGTTGGAGTCAAGCTCGGTGGATCACATTTGGATCGAGTCGACTTGGAGACGGCGCTTTACAAGAAGACCTCGGTTTGTTTTAGAATAGTTAGTTTAGATCCATTGTTAAAGATAAGATAGTGTGATTTGCTCAAGTTCACAACACACACATGTTTCATGTTTATTGGTTTTCGGTTTTTGGTTTAACCGATTTTGGTTTTCATGAATATAGAATCAAAACAAGTTTACGTGGTTTAATGTATATTAGATTTGTTCTATATACATGTATGCTTCAACTATTTAAACAAACTTAGTTTGATAGTCTATTTCATGAGTTTGGAGTTTTGGTATTTTAACAAAACTTATTTTTGAATTTAATGTCAAAAACATTGATATATATTTTTATATGTATATTGGATTATATCCATATACTATATGCCTCAAAGTTGTTTCAATATCATGTTTTTGTATTTGCAAGTGTTTTGGACAAAACGATTTTTCATTTCAAAAATTCAAGTTTTGAAAAATACGGATTTTGGTTTTCGGCAAAATTTCTAAGTTACAAAAATAGTTCAAAATGTTTGTAACATGATTTGATTTTACTCAAACATGTTTGTATATAAAAGTATTGTACTGAAACTATTTTTGTGAATTTTTAAAATTTTATGGGATTTATTTGAGAATTAAAAACCTAAGTTTTAAATCTTATAACCAGATCTGCTAGGCCCTGGCGGTCGACCGGGACGGTCGACCGAGCGACCGGACTAGTGGTCGGTCGACCGGACCGGTCGACCCACTGCAAGTGCCCCACTCTCGGGTGGGGGCGGTCGATCGTGAGCCTTGGCACGGTCGACCGGCCAGAGAGCAACTACTCTCTGGATCTGGCACGGTCGACAGCGCGGTCGACCGACAGGCTCAACGGTCAAAAATTTGACCGTTGGTCGGTCGACCGGAGGGCAATTTTGCCCCTGCCAGCTACCAACGGGCAGATTTTGTTTGGGCCTTTAAATACCCCATTTGAGAGATGTTTCTCAACAAGTTTTTAATAGCCAAAATTCTGATCTTCTCTAGTGTTTTAAGAGCAAGTTTTTCAAAAGAGTTTTTGGGTTTAAAAGATCAATCCTCATTTGTTTTTAAAGTGTTTTATTAATTCAAAGAAAATTGTCTTTTGGGAATTTGTTCTTGGTCTAAAAATTCAATATCTATTTGGAGATTTTCCCAAGTGATTTTCTTTGTTCAAAACACTTTGTTTTCTCACACTTGAGCTTATCATTCTATCCTCTCTATAGGATCTTTTTTTTGTGAGAAAAGAATTGGTTTGTGGTCTTTTGATCACCAAGTTGTAAACCCTCCTAATTTGTGTTATCCCACTTGTGTAGAGGTTGATTATTGGAGTGGTGGCTTTGTGCTCTATCCCTCTAGTGAGAGGTTGATTGGTTGTTTGGATTTGTGCCCATCCCTCAAGTGTGAGGTGATTGTGCTTGAGTGGCTTTGTGCCTAACCTCTAAGTGTAGAGTGTTTGTCCTGAGATGATGACAATTGTGGATCTGTAATACACGTCAACACTCACACAAAGATATTAGCGTTAAACAATTAAAGAACTTGCAAATAAAGAAAATAAATCACAGAAAATGATAACAAACACAAACATGAGTGATTTATCCTGGTTCGGTCCTCGTGAGCTACATCCAGTCCCCAAACCACCTGCTTGAGATTTTCCTTTAGCCTTTGACTTTGTACACCCAAAATCAACACCTTGTATCCCACTTGAGAAATCCCCTTTGCCAAATGTATACAACTTTTCTTACAACCAAGAAGACCACAACACCTTGTACAACTTCTCTTCTACACCAAGAAGACACTCTTATACAATGCTTCCTTTGAGTGATTACAAACTTTCCTATAAGACTTGATTCAGTATGTGATGTGGACAACGGCTATTATAGGTTGACTTTCAGAAATCTTCACTTTGGAGTAGGAATTTGGTGAAGAAACAGAAAGTGGAAAAACAGTTTTCAGAGAACTAGAATTTTGGCAGAGTTTTGGTCAGAAAACTATTGATTTTAGTTGGTGTCTTAAACCTAAGATAACAACCCTATTTATAGCTAAACTCTATGTTAGTTAGGGTAGTTATCAGGTCCATTTTGAATATTTAAACGTTGGATAACGTTGAAGGAAACACCAGAAAACAGAAACTGTCCAACAGTCAGAAACTGCCATTAGTCAACTTGAGATATGAGTTAGTCGACTAGGGTAGGCAAATTTCTCAAGGTTAGTCGACTATAGAAGAGACAAAGTCGACTAGGTCATGATAAAATCAAAAGACAAGTTTCTGAAAACTGAAACTAGTCGACTAGAGGGAAGTATAAGTCGACTACATAAGTCTATTAGTCGACTGTGCATACTATTAAGTCGACTAATAGTGACAAACAGAGAGTTGGGATCTTTCAGGACAAAAAGCTAGTCGACTACATAAAAGGGCAAGTCGACTATACTATGTATAAGTCGACTACACAATGGTATAAGTCGACTAAAAAGCTATGATGTGTGTGTGTGTGTGCTTCAAGGCTTTTACATGCTATCAACAATTACAATACACATCATTATCAACTCTCTTTAGGAAGTCTTGATCATGTACAACTCTTGAATAGGCTTGTGATAGAGCTCCATATGATATGGCTTCACAAATGTATCATCAAAAGTAAGTTCCAACATTCTCCGCCTTTTTGATGATGACACTTTGTGTGCACAAATGCCCCCCTGCAGAAAATAAGTTATATATTCTCCCCCTGCAGAAAATGGGTTATAACAGATATAGAAACACTTGTGTTCTCCACCTGCAACAAATATATCTTAACATGTATATATATGATAAATATTTGAAGTATTGTTCTTATGAAACTTCTTATATAGTACCTGAAAGATAAACATTAGATGGTACTAATCATAAGAGTAAAGCATTATCCTTTAGGAGACCAAACCCAATTTGAAATTGGTTTCCATCTGTTAGTATACACATAATTGCATGAATTACATATATCATGTATGTATGATGCAATATAAGTATTTTTATCAACAATGCTTAAGTTTTTAGGAATCCATATGAACTTGTTCTTTATTCTTTTTGAAATAATATCATACTTTCTTTTCACAAAAGATTTATATGGATTACTAACATATGTAGATTTTTCAAAAAATCCAAGACCATAATGATTATGTGACATCTTTTGATATGATAACAAATCATTCAATTTTTCTTTTCCTTGATTAAATTTAGTCACATTTTTCAAAATCTCTTCATATTTTATTTTGAAAACTGACATGTCTTTATCTAACACAGAAATTCATTCATTTAAAGACATAGTTTCCTTTTTAAGCAAAATATTTTCTTTTATAAAATTCTCATTATCCTTTTTCAATGATGATATCACATTTTCAAAATAATCTTTTGAAAATTTATAGAAGAAACTTGAGAGACATAACATGAATTTTCTTTGAAAAGTTTTTCATTTTCCTTTAATAAAACTTTATTCTTCATTTTTTCATTCTTTAGATCATTGAATAATTCATGGAATGCATCTAAAAGTTCAGTATATTATACCTCATCTTCTTCTAGCTCTATGTAACAGATGTTGACATGTTCAGTGGTTTCTTCTTCATCAGAGGAAGAGGAATCACTGTTCTCCCATGATGCTTGGTAGTCTTTCTTCTTTCTGAACTTTTTGCTCTTAAATTTACCTTCATTTTTGAGCAATGGGCAATCCTTCTTCATATAACCTGTTTTATTACAATTAAAACATCTAAACTTACCTTTCTTTAAGAATCTTCTGAATTTTCTTGAAAGCATTGCCATCTCCTCTTCATCGTCATCTGAATTGTCCGTGTCTGAGGATGCATGGAAGGCAAGTTCTTTCTTCTTTGAGAGAGATTGTTGTTCATCCTTCTTTCTTTCTTCGAGTTACACTTCATATGCCGTTAGATTGCCAATAAGGTTTTCTAATATCATTGTTGAGAGATCATTCGCTTCTTCTATTGCAATTGTCTTCTTCTCCCAATCTGGTGTGAGTGCTCGAAGGATCTTGCAAACTTTTCGACTTGGGTGTATTCCTTTCCAAGGGATGCTAAGGAATTGGTTATGTCGGTGAATCTTGTAACCATTTCTGAGATGGTTTCATTCTCCTTCGTTTTGAATAGTTCAAACCTGTGAAAAGAACAGAAATTTTAGATTCCTTAACCTTATTTGTGCCTTCATGTGTTACCTGAAGAGTGTGCCATATTTGATTTGCAGAAGTGGCTGTTGACGCGCGGTTGAATTCTTCTTTGGTTAAGGCACAGAATAAAGCATTCATCGCTTTGGCGTCAAGGTTCGCATTCTTCTTTTAATCATCACTCCAAGCGTTGTAGTTGGTTGTTGGCTTGGTGTATGGTGCTTCTATAATATTCTAAAGTTCATAGTTGAGCGATTGCAAATAGATCTTCATTCTACACTTTCAATAGTTGTAGTTGGATCCGTTAAATAGCGGTGGACGTTGTGTAGAATGTCCTTCTTTGAATTGTGACGAAAGGAACTCCGTTGCCATCCTTGTAGATTGTTGACTAAGTATGCAGGGCTTGTATGCCGGGCCGGGCTCTGATACCAATTGTTGAACCCACTCTGATACCAATTGTTGGTCCCGAGATGATGACAATTGTGGATCTAAAATACATGTCAACACTCACACAAAGATATTAGCATTAAACAATTAAAACACTTGCAAATAAAGGAAATAAATCACAGAAAATGATACCAAACGCAAACACGAGTGATTTATCCTGGTTCGGTCCTCGTGACTACATCTAGTCCCCAAGCCACCCGCTTGAGATTTTCCTTTATCCTTTGACTTTGTACACCAAAATCAACACCTTATATCCCACTTGACAAATCCCCTTTGCCAAATGTATACAACTCTTCTTACAAACAAGAAGACCATAACACCTTGTACAACTTCTCTTCTACACCAAGAAGACGCTCTTGTACAATGCTTCCTTTGAGTGATTACAAACTTTCCTATAAGCCTTGATTCAGTATGTGATCGTGGACAAGGGCTATTATAGGTTGACTTTCAGAAATCTTCACTTTGGAGTAGGAATTTGGTGAAGAAACAGAAAGTAGAAAAACAGTTTTCAGAGAACCAGATTTTTGGCAGAGTTTTGGTCAGAAAACTATTGATTTTAATTGGTGTGTTCAACCTAAGATAACAACCCTATTTATAGCTGAACTCTATGGTTAGTTAGAGTAGTTATCAGGTCCATTTTGAATATTTAAACGTTGGATAACGTTGAAGGAAACACCAGAAAATAGAAACTGTTCAACAGTCAGAAACTGCCATTAGTCGACTTGAGATATGAGTTAGTCGACTAGGGTAGGCAAATTTCTCAAGGTTAGTCGACTATAGAAGAGACCAACTCGACTAGGTCTTGATAAAATAAAAAGACAAGTTTCTGAAAACTAAAACTAGTCGACTAGAGGGAAGTATAAGTAGACTACATAAGTCTATTAGTCGACTATGTATACTGTTAAGTCGACTAATAGTGACAAATAGAGAGTTGGGATCTTTCAGGACAAAAAGCTAGTTGACTACATAAAAAGGCAAGTCGACTATACTATGTATAAGTCGACTACACAATGGTATAAGTCGACTAAAAAGCTATGATGTGTGTGTGTGCTTCAAGGCTTTTAACATGCTATCAACAATTACAATACACATCATTATCAACTCTCTTTGGGAAGTCTTGATCATGTAGAACTCTTGAATAGGCTAGTGATAGAGCTCCATATGATATGGCTTCACAATATATCATCAAAAGTAAGTTCCAACATAGAGGTTGTGTTGTATTTGAGAGAGGAATTGTGTACTCCCGGTTATTGTATTGCCCCAAATCCTCATTGTAGGTTTTCCTGTGTGGGAAGTCCTGTGTGGACATGTTAGTGGAAATCCTTCTGTGTGAAGGTGGGGACGTAGAGCTGTGTGCTTGAACCTCGAAACATATCCGTGTGTTTGCGATTGATCCACTTTCTCTAACTCTCTCTATTACTTTGTGCCTTGCATCATTTCATATTGCTCATTCATATATTATATGCTTGGCTTATTTGTGTGTGCCTCACTTGTGTTTAACCACGAGAGCTTCATATAACACCTCAACTCTTATTCAGAGGAATCAAGAGGAGTTAGTCCAGAGCCCTTCACCGGGAATTCAGCTACACTCGTTGGTTACATTAAGTGTGTTGTAATTAAGTTTTAATTTTCGCATTTTGTTCATTAGATTAGCCGTATACCTATTCACCCCCCTCTAGGTGTACATACATAAACTTCAAGGTATATGTATGATTTATCAAAACTAACAATATACATATATATCCCAAACATAAAAAGAGTTCATGAAGGCAAGTGACTCAACGGTATGCATGTATATTTATTAGTTTTGAACAAAAATTACATATACATGAAGTAAAACATGCACAGGGATAGGCAAACAAGTATAAATAAGAAAATCATCAAAACTAGGTTATACATGTACATGTAATGAGTACAAATGAGCAATGACGTGCAAACATATAGGAATCAAATGTTGCTCACTACTTGTACAAGTATATACACAAGTTTTGATAAAAACTACATTTAAACAAGAATTTACCACATGAAGCATAACAACAAAAACATGCTAAAAACATTTATATCAAAGCATGTAAACTAAAATAAGAGTTTAGAGATAGTTACCAAAATCACAAGCACTATACTCTAAGTCTCCAAACATGGTGGTCTTCCCACCAAAACTACCTTGATAGCGATGCATCAATTTGTAGTGTCTATCAAGCCCATGCATCTACCACCAAGGCACCAAGTCTGTCACGTCATGTGAGAGCCCACACCTACATCAAACACAAGAGGTGAGAATTTTGGTAACCATGTTCTTTGGGTCCACGTAGGTTAGCATTATTTGGAGCCCAAACATTTTGATTAGCAAAATTAATAGAATTTACTCTATCATAAAAAAAATTTTGCTAAATGGCCTTTGCGGTCGCAATGAGTACACTTGTATACTCTAGAATGCATATGAGAATGAGCATGATCATGATGTGCAAAGTGTGCATACGTGTGTCGTGGGTGATGTGCATCAACATGTGGAGCTTGTTTCTTTTTAAACAAGGAATCCAATTTATTATGATTAAATGCACAATTGCTTAAAGTTGAGCACAAACAATCTATTCTATTTTTCAAAAATTTAATCTCATTTTATTGATAGCAGCATGAAAAGCATGGTCAACAATCTTTTTCTTTTTAGAAACATTTTTTTCTCTTGAATTAATTTTTCTTTTTAAAGAGTTGTTTCCATTCAAAGCAATCTCTTTTTCTTTTTCCACCGAAATAATCTTATTTTTTAAAGAAGTATTTCCTTCATAAAGATCATTTAATTTAGAAGTCAAGAAAATATTATCCTTTTTCAAAAATTCGTTTTCTTTTGAAATGCATTCAAATGATTTTTAAGAGAATCATTTTCTTTTAACATGGAATCAAATTTTTTTCATTTTCTTATTATCCTTTTAAGCAAGTCATATTTTTCAAGAAGTTGTTGACAAAAAGATGCAAGTTCATCATAAGACATGTCAATATCTTCTTCTAGCTCAGATTCAGAATTTACCTAAAGGGAGTTTTTCTCTTGGACCATGTAGCACAAGTTGGAAGCATCACTTCCAATATTCGAGTCGCTCCCCGCATAGTATTGCACTTGTTCGCCAAGGGAGACTACAGTATTCCATACTACAAAAGTCGAATCAAAATTAGAAACCCTAGATAAATATTCATCATTTTGGGTTGATTTTAAAGCATGGATGACTTTTGCATTAGCCTCTAGACGTTTGCCATTTAAACAATATGAATCTTTAAAAGTGACAAAGTAAACATGAATCCCTAAGCTTTGAGGTACAATGACATCTTAACCTTCCAAGTTTGAATGTTAAGAATATCAAAAGTGAGAGGCGACATGAAATCCATGTGTGTGTATAAATATTGTGATAAGTTATAAATGAGGATCTTTAACTCAATGTTGTTAGACCCAAATCAAGAGTACGAGGCTCTGATACCAATTGAAATCACCTAGAAGGGGGTGACTAGGTGACTAGCTAATCCATTGGTGAAATAATGTGGAATTAAAACTATTTATACAAACTAAAAACTATTAAGCTGAACACACAAGGTATAACCTAAGAGTGTAGCCGAATTCCCGGTGAAAGGCTCTGAACTGACTCCTCAAGATTCCTCTAGATAAGAGTTGAGGTGCCGCTATGACTCTCTTGGTTGAATACAAGTGTGAGCAAACAATCCCCGAGCATATAACAGTATAGCACAAGAATATATCAAGCATATAATGAATATAAATAATAATAGCATGCAAGATATAAACACAAGTGAGAGATAGAGAGAGCAATCGCAAACACAGGAGATTTATTTCGAGGTTCGAGCACACTTACTCTGCGTCCCCGCCTTCAACACTATGAAGGATTTTCACTATAAACTGATCCCACCAGATCACTCGGTACCGCAACACCTACAACGAGTTAACACTAGAACTCCTTGGACTCACTAGTCCCTCTCTTGTTCCCGTAAGAACTACACACCGCAAGCACACTCGCTTGCCGATGCCGCACCTCTACACCGAGCTCCCATAAGAACTCGAAACAATGTGAACCCGCAAGTTCGCCTCCTTAAATACAAAGAAAATCACTTTGGTGATCTAAACACTTTGATCATCTCAAACACTCTGACAACAAGATCTGTATAGGATGGTTGTAGCAATGGATAGCTCAAGTGTATGTGAGAAAAACTTGGATTGATTTGGTGGTGAAAAACTCAAAAAATATTTTTTACAAAACACTCTTGAAAAACTCTCCTTTTGATATGGAAGTATTTGGCTCTAAAACAAGTGGAGATAAACACTTAGAAGTGTATGAAAAACTAGCTTAAAAACTCACTTGAAATCTTGTAGAAAATAGTCTAAGAGAAGCCTCTTTTATAGGCTTTAAAAATGTGGCCGTTGGAGGCCAACTCAGCAGTCTGAACTACTGGCGATCGATCACCCAGTCGACCAGCCAATGGTCAGATTTCTGACCGTTGCGCTAGCGATCGACCGGGCGGTCGACCGTTGCCTAGCAAATGACCCAGCGGTCGACCGCCCGGTCGACCGGGCCATTTCCAAAGAGCAGAGGCTCTCTGGCGGTCGACGGTGCGGTTGATCGGCCCTTGGCTGTGCACGTTTGTGCACATCGGTCGACCGCCCGGTCGACCTACTTCTGGCTCGGTCGACCGGCAGAAGGCCAGTCCAACACATTTTAGGGATTGAAAACTCAGTCTTTTTACCTTAAATAAAATCCCATAAATTCTCAAAAAATCTACAAAAATAAGTTCAGTAATATACTTTGATATACAAATATGTTTGAGTAAAAAACAAAACATATTATAAACATTTTGAACTATTTTTGTAATATGGAAGATTTGCCTTAAACAAAAATCTGTATTTTTCCAAAATGATTTTTTCAAATTGAAAACCGATTTTTCTAAAACTCCTCCAAATATAAAAACAAGATATTTTAAACTCTTTTGAAGTTTAGTGTGTATAGATATGATCCACTGCACATATATGATGAAATATCTATGTTTTTGACATTAAGCTCTAAAATAAGTTTTGATAAAACACATGTATATTTTTAATCTTAAAAATCAAACGGTATTTTTCAAAATGAAAACTCTTTATGAAAACACATAAAAATCTTCTGTGTGAGTGTAAATGAACTTGAGTAATCCAACAACTAATCTATCCTTTACATTTTATCTAAAAACAAAATCTTACTACAAACAAATCAAGACACAAGTCTTCTCTTGAAGGTTTTCTTCTTCTTCTTGACTTGGTCCAAACTTTGATCCAATGAGCTAGACTCCTTTTTAGTACTTGATGCAATCTTGATGCGCGAGCTCTTGAATCGATACGTGCTACCTCCAAAACTTGATTTTACATCCTTTGTTGAAACTAAACATCAACTAAGATCTTGATCAAATATCTGAGACTAATTTAAACACAAGATCATTAGAACTATAACTACATGAGTTAATCATCATCAAAACTAGAGCGATGGGCCTTTGGGCCAACCGCTTATGCATTGGTTTTGTTGGTATTTGAAAAAAAGAGAGAAAATTCTTGATTTCATTTTCAATCGGTATCTTACTCCCACTCTTTTTGAGAAAAATATTATGTTTTAAAAAATGCTTATATTTTTCATATTGGTATCAATTGTTTACAATTGGCATCTATATTTCAAAATAGTTTAGAATTTAAAATGAATTAAAAGTAAATAATCTATGTTACTTTTTAATTGGTACAATTTTTTTATATGATATCCATGTTATTTTTCAGCTGGTATATTTTTTTGTATCAAAATGTTTTTCATTTTTCACTTTAAATTGGTATATGTTTAAATTGGTCTTTTACCCCTTTGTTGATGATTGACAAAAAAAGGAAGAAAATTAGTTTATATATGCATGTTTGAATGATTTTAGTGTTTATACATGCTTATATGTTATATGCATATCCATATGCATATGTTTTATGATTTTGATATCTAGAGCTCTTATTGCATATCCATTCAATTGATATCAGTGTATTAATATATACATATGTTTATTTGTATTTATGCATATATATGTTTTTATGTTTAAGTGCTTCATTGAATATCTGCATGTTGTACGTTGTGCATGAGTTAAGAGGAAGCTTCTTTGAAGCTTATCTTTAATCTATGCATATATAACTCTATGAGTTTTATCATCATCAAAAAGGGGGAGATTGTTAGCCCAAAGGCCCATCACTCTAGTTTTCATAATGATTAACTCATGCAGTTATAGTACTAATGATCTTGTATTTATTAAGTTTCAGATATTCGATCAAGATTTTAGTCAGTGTTTAGTTTCAACAAAAAATTCAAAGTCAAGTTTTGAAGCTACACATGATAATTCAAGAGCTCAAGCCTTAAAGTTTGCATCATGAACTCGGGATGAAGCTGCCGCTCTTTGGATCATATTTAGATCGAGTCGTCTTGGAGAAGAAAATTTATAAGAAGACTTTGGTTTAAGTTTGTTTATTTGTTTAAATCTTGTGTAAGAAAGTCTAGTTTTGATTTGCTCAAGTATATACACACACAAAAAAGATTTATAGTTTTTGATTTTCAGTTTAACCGTTTAATTTTAAAAATTTACGTTTACATAGTTTATATCTATATAAAATACATTTCGGCTTATATATGTGTTGGATTCAATCTTTAAGTATTAGAGCTTTATTGCTTAGAAAAATTTATTTCTATGAGTTCATGTGTTTCTGTTCAACATGTGTACGATTTTTGAGCTTCGGATTATCAAGTATACATATGTCGGTTTCACGAATAGATTCCATCAAAAGAAATTTACATGGTTTATATGTATATTAGATTCATCCATATACATTGATGGTTCATATTGAAAATACACCTAGAGGGGGGCTGAATAAGTGTATGGCTAATCTAATGATCAATAATGCAGAATTAAAAACTTAATACAACACACTTAGTGTAACCAACGAGTGTAGCCGAATTCCTGGTGAAGGGCTCTGGACTAACTCCTCTGAATTCTTCTAAATAAGAGTTGAGGTGTTATGTAAAGCTCTCTTGGTTAAACACAAGTATGGGCACACACAAACAATACAAGCATGTATATGATATGACAATATGAATCAATGCACAATGTAAGAGAGAGAGTTAGAGAAAGTGGATCAAACGCAAACACTGAGCTATGTTTCGAGGTTCGAGCACACAGCTCTACGTCCCCGCCTTCACACAGAAGGATTTCCACTAACTCGTCCACACAGGACTTCCTACACAGGGAACCTCTACTGAGGATTTGGACAAATACAATTAGGAGTACACAACTCTACTCTCAACCAATACAACCTCTACACTTAGAGGAAGGGCACAAAATAAATCACCTCTACATTAGAGGGATAGGCACTTAGCCAAACAACAATTCAATCACCTCACACTTGAGGGATTCCAACACAATCTCCACCTCTCACTAGAGGGAGCCAAATACCACTTTCACGATCACCTCACACTTGAGGGATAACAACTCAATCACCTCTCACTAGAGGGAAATCACAATCAATGGAAGGTTTACAACTTGGTGATCACAAAGACCACAAACAACTTCTTTTCCCACAAAACATAGATCCTAATAGATAGGATAGTAGATAAGCTCAAGTGTGACAAAACAAAGAGTTTGGAAATCAAAAACACAAAAAAAATACTTGAGAAAACTTCTAGGTTATGATTGAAATGAGAACAAAAATAAATCCCAAAGACTTCTCTTTTTTTTATTTTTCCAACTCTTTAAAACAAATAAGGATAGATCTTTTTGGCTCTATAACTCTTTTAAAATTTGCTTTTAAAACACTTAGGAAGATATAAATTTTTGCTCTAAAAATTCTTGTTGAAAAACCAACTCAAATGGGTATTTATAACCCATTTGGAAATCTGCCCGTTGGTAGCTGAAAAGGACCAGTTTGCCCTTCCGGTCGACCGGCTAATGGTAAAAAAATTTGACCGTTGAGCCCAGTGGTCGACCGCCCGGTCGACCGTGCCCAGAACTAGAGAGCAACGGCTCTCTGTCCCGTCGACCGACCCGGTCGACCGGCCTCCCCAGCAAGGCTGCGTGCACGTTCTGTGCACGTCGGTCGATCGGCCGGTCGACCAGTAGCCTGCCAGCCAGATAGATTTTGTGACACCCCGATCCGGCGGGTACGTGGACACCACTGCAACGTATATACGCAAGTCAAAAATACCCTCATGTATATACGCTAAGTTTCAGTACAGGCAAGAATCAGAGGCGGAAGCACAGTGGAAATATACATTCCAACCGAATAGTACAAGTACATGGTTATCACAGAAAGCGATACAATATTACAGGAATATTACATCACTAGAAAATACAAGAGTAAAATACGTGAACGGATATACATAATAAAAACTGAGTGATGCTCACGATACGGCAAGAGGGACCTCGAGAGCTAAACAGGAGATAAGCTAGGTGGAGGAACTATGGCGATGTCTGAGCTTCTGCTGCACTCCGATCACCATGGGAGGATCCGCTGCGCACTCTGATCAGCTACAGCAAGATCACCAGGCTCTAGATTCCAGGATCTGGACATGAGAATCCAGGGTTGTTAGCAACCCCAGCGAGTACATATTATAAAGCCAAATGGCGTGCATAACAGGCACACGTGTACAGAATCAAGTGATGCGGTCCAGGCATGCAGGTTAGGAAATGACAAGTAATATAAGAAAAATGACAGTAAATCCGAGATCAAGTAAATACATGTATATCAGTAAGTCTGAATCGGAAAACATGCATGAAAAATGGTATAGAGAGCATAGGTACACATAAACATGCGACAAAATATGACAACATGTGATAAATACACTAAACACGCGATAAATATAAGTATGGACAAAACTAGTTGTATAAGCTCAGATTTGGATTCATGGGGTTGATACGTCGAGGGGATAATCCAAACAAGGAAACCCTCATCTATATACCACATATCCGAAGTCACCATTATCTGAATTCATACAACTTGAGTTGCCCTCAGGGTAACAGAACTAGAGTGTGTCTGGAGTAACCATGGTATCACAGAGGTCATGTGTTATGAAACAAGGTGTCAATTCAGAGCATAATGCTGTAACTGGAGAATATAAGGTGTTGCATTTTAATTAATCCAATAATAATAGTCAGTACCGTTTGATATTTCAATCGCCTCCCTACCAGCGCCTCACATCACCGATAGTCCATACTAGAGTTCGCACTCTGTAGAACTTACCCGGGTCTGATATGTGAGTACTAGGACCCGAATAAAGGAGAGACCAAATATCACACGTTCCTAACATTATTACTGTTTGGTTATTTTATGTTATTCATCTGATTCATATGCTTTTGCATGTGCTACCAGCACACATACATCCACTTATAAATAAGACGAGTTATTATTTGAAAACTGATAAATCTGATGGCTCATATTTATAGTGGGTCCCGTCTCTGCCCGGGACTAACTCAGGAGTACAGGCTACTACTTCCGAGGACTTAACATTACGCGCTCCACACGACACTTCAGATTCAGGCTACTGCTTACGGGGACTTATCATTACGCGCCCCACACGACACTTTAGATTCAGGCTACTACTTCCGGGGACTTATCATTACGTGCCCCACACGACACTTCAGATATATCACCATTATAAATATGACATCATATCGGTTTCCATCAGTTTTCCCTCCCCAGTGTAAGTTGAGTATTTTATTATATATATTGCCCAAAGATAATGTCCACAAGTGTATACAGTATAACCATGATTTTCCAACTTATGGGAAATAGGAGTATAATACCAGGAGTATAATATCAGGCGTCATCCAGGGGTTCAGGAGTACAGGGGTCAGGAGTACAAGAGTTCAGGAATATAGGAGTTCAGGAGTACTAAATATCTGGTAATAATATAATAGTCATGCCAAGTCCCCGTAAAGGTGATAGTCATGAATATGTCACATAATACACAGGTATCTGGGGTGGTAGTGCCCGGTCAAGAGTCACGATGTCAGGTTCAGGTATTTGTACCACATGAAAGCATACCATATATCGGGTATTAGGGTCAGGTGTCAGGTATGACATAGATCAAGTACCGGGTCTATATATATCGAGTGCCGGTGTAAATACCGAGTGCCAGAGTCATAAATAATATATCAAGTGTATCATGCCAAGTGTCGGTGTAAATACTGAGTACCGGTGTAAATACCGAGTGCCGGTGTCAAATGTAGCATGGCAAATATCGGTGTCAAATATAGCATGGCAATTATCGGTGTCAAATATAGCATGGCAAGTGTCAGTATCAAATATAGCATGACAATTATCGGTGTCAAATATAGCATGGCAAGTGTCGGTGTCAAATATAGCATGGCAAGTGTCGGTGTCAAATATAGCATGGCAAGTGTCGGTTCAAATATAGCATGGTAAATACCGGTGTCCGGTATTATGTGTCAAATATAGCATGAAAGATATCGGTGTCAAATATAGCATGTTAAAACATCCGCATATCAATATCATGTTATAAATATAAGAGTAATTATTTTTAAATTAATAATAAGCACTCGCCTGAAACCGGGTGAAATACCAGTTAAAAATTCGAAAAATCAGCGATCCGCACGAGGAATCCACTAGCCCGTAGATGTATATTAAAAAATATATAAATATAAATATATATATAAATATTAGGGAGGGAAAGAGAGAGGAGAGAGAGTGATAGAGGAGAGAGAAAGTTGTAGGAAGAAGAGAGAAAATAAGGTGCTTTTAGAAGAAAATAGGAGTTAAAATAAAAGGAGGTAGGTTTGTAAATATAGCGAAGTAATAAGGGAATGAGGGGAGGGGTATTTTTAGAATGAGGGAAAAGTGTGTTTATTTCGGGAATGAAAGGGGGTTTGAAATGAAAGAAAAAAA